>PVJL010006846.1:0-85966 GCA_004026885.1 Lyroderma lyra | reverse complement strand
ATTGCTGGGTCAAATGGTAGCTCCATTCCCAATTTTCTGAGGACCCTCCACACTGCCTTCCACAGTGGTTGTACCAGTTTGCACTCCCACCAGCAGTGTACCAGAGTTCCTTTTTCTCCACATCCTCTCCAGCACTTGTTATTCCTTGTCTTGTTGATAACAGCCATTCTCACAGGTGTGAGGTGGTATCTCATTGTGGATTTGATTTGCATTTCCCTGATAGCTAATGAGGATGAGCATGTTTTCATATGTCTGCTGGTCATTTGTATTTCTTCATGGGAGAAGTGTCTGTTTAGTTCTTCTGCCCACTTTTCAATTGGGTTGTTTGTTTTTTTGTTGTTAAGTCTTATTAGTTCTTTATATATTTTAGATATTACGCATCAGATAAGGGTTTACTAGCTATTCTTGACATTTGTTTTTCTCTATTCTGATTTTCATCCCTTTACAATGACTGCTGTTGTACACCTTCTCATATGCACAGTGCATATCAGTCTCTATTTGTGTGTGAAATTCTTATTCATATATTGAATATGAATGTCCAACATTCAAAATCTCAGTAGCTTGGTTACCATTCTAAAAATGTAATTTCTCAGGATAATTTTCATCTAGAGCTTCTAGAAGGGAAACCTGTTACTTGTTCAAGTGTCAAGTGTGCAGAGAGTGTTAAATTTGGCAACTCGCTGCCCGGTTAAGATGCAGTATGATATTTTCCTTGGGACAAAATTGTTTCCTAGTAGTCATCTCTATAGGTTTTCTTTAGGGTCTTGTGCCCTGTGAGATATCATAGTCAAAGATAAAACCAAAGGTTAATAACTATAAAGAGTGCAATGCTCATAAATTTATCCTTTTAGACATGGTATGTACGTGGTAACAGATTGAAAGAGGGAAACAGTGGACAGGGGTAAGCAGATATGTTGCATCAGTATCCTCTATACTTTTGAGACAGTTCTGAGTTTCAACCAATTAGCATTTATTAAATCTCTATTATCAGTAGTCAGTTACTAATTTTTATATAAAATGTACATTGAATAAAGCATACTCAGTGATTTTTTTTGGCTGTCCAGCACAATGTGTCATGGATGTAGACTGAAATGAGAAGACAGACTCAGGAAACTAAAGTGAAGAACCCTCTTGAGGGAACCTTATCTAATCACAGAGAGTTGGGGGCAAGGGTGGGGAGAGCAATTGGTCAGAAATGGGATGCAAATGATCTTTCTATCCTTCTCCTGATCAGGTCCCCAGTGAGCAGTTACTGGCAAGTTCCTTATCTTTTTAATACTTATTAATAGTGTTATTGGCCCTCCTCGCATAACTTTTCCTCCAGCTCAACTCTGTGCATGTGATTTCCCACAGTATTCAAAGGTGGAAAGGCGTCCTGTGACTGCACTGGAGAAAATGATGGAGTCAAGCTTTGCTGGCCCCCAGGCCTTCCCAGAGGTCCCTTCTCCTGACAGAGGAAGCCAGTCTGTCAAACACCACAGGTACAAGCAACCAGCTAATCATGGTGGGCATGGGCACATTCATACTGTGTATGACTGGACAACACACGCCAAGGATTGGCAACACTGTTCAGGAGAGATGATTGTTTTTACGTTTCCTATATAGTTCTTCATGAAGTGGATGCTCACACAGCTCACAGCAGGTAAACCAAAGACACCAGCAGGCTACCATGCCCCTCTAAGAAGCCTGAAGGAACTATTAACAACACCCATCAAAGCTGCAGACGCAGACCAATGAATGAAACAATTGCATTCTAAAAAACCATTAAAAACATGATTTTTCCTAACCTGCCTTATTACTGTCTGAAAATTTAATGACTAATTCTTCCTTAGGCAGCTGATGTGACATGCTCCATGACTTCCAACATGATTCTCACACAAAGAAAACTTTCCAGGGGGAAGAATCCTCACAAATCTCCTTGAGTTTGTAAGATCTATTATCAATAGGCTGGCACTCTTGTACAAACTGACCACAGGAATTGGTTCTTTCTGGTAGAAAGCCAAAAATAAAGTCACTTTACAAATTTCATGTTATTCTGAGGCTGAAAAACTTAATCATTTTCTAGTCACATGCTGTGTTTTATCCCTAAGAAATCTGGACATTATGTTTCTGTCATTTAAATGTAAATTGTTAATATTTGTAGAAGCTGTCCGAAGGTTTAAGCTTTCTTTTCTTAGTGATAAGCACAGTATTTTAAAATTTAAAAATATTACAAAGAAATAAAAATATTTTTTAAAAAAGGAATATATTTTGTAAAAATATAACAGTTTTTCCGAACAATAAAAGATAAATACATATCTATGTAGCATTTTGAAAACTGCCATGACAGAAGCCTGCATTATAAAAGAAACTTCCTTCGCCTTTGCCTCTCAATGAGTCCAAATGAAAAAGTAGCGGGGATGGGTTTCATTGACCCTGATACATTTACTATATGGTTTTCTGTCACTCTCCACACTGATCCTCAGTACTTGATGATGATTTCTGTTTCTTTTCTACATCAGTAGAGACTGAGATACTAAGGCTTTGCTGTTTTTTAAAGAAGTAGTTTTAATATTTTCAACTCAGAATTAAAATGTGTTTGGCTATTGGATAATTGCTTCATTTATTAGCTACAGGTTTTTGGTTTATATCAATTGAGGCAGTTACAGATATTTCCCTGTGAAAAAATTGTTTCAGTTCACTGAAGCTAATGGAAGTTCTTTAATTAGGGAAATAGGTTCATAATTACCAACCAGCCTTTTAGAAGATGGATATTTTCTCCCAAACAGTACTTTTCCCTGCTGAGTATAACACATGTTAAAGTGGTATTCCATTCAGTTAAGTAAAATAATTTAGTATATTATTCTAGCATTATATTATGCCATGAATGTCTTAAAGTTGAGATAAAAGGGAATTCCAGCTTCTAATATATTTGAGCTGGAAATACCCTACTTCTACTCCTCATCTATTGATACACCCCCTCCTAAGCTTGGCTTCTGCTGTGGTTTTAGGAAATAAGGCCATCGTTAAGACACCTTCCTTTTTGTTTGGTTCAGTGATATTGCAGTGTTTGTTGACTTACACTGTGTCTTGATAGATAGGCAAGGGTTGATTTATAAAGTGCTTCTAAAATTTTATAAATTATAGTTTAATATATCTTAGCTTTTGTTTTGTAAAACATGCAGTAAGCTTAAACATTTTCATGATTGATAACGTGGCCACTGATTTATATACCCTGCAAACTGCTCCATAACTTTCTGAATGCTACTGAGTTAGAAGGCTGGAATAGCTGATTGATCAACAGGTACAAAACTGCTTTTTAAGATGGGTCACTAGTTCATACTGGTAGAGTTTGCTGTCGTGACAGTTTGGCAAGCCATGAATAATTAATTTCTTTATGTGCACTACAAATATGACTCATTTGGTTAACTCATTTATGAAAAGAAGCTATTAAGCAAAACCATTATTTCTCATCTTCAGTCACCCCCTGGCGGGGGGGCGGGGGGAGAGAAACTCTTTTAAAAGAAAAACTATATCATGTCATGTCATACTTATTGCATTTTATGTTGACAATGTAACACATTTATAGACAGCACCTATATAGGTTTTTTACATAGTAAAATAAGTCCAGGGTTTTCATAATTATTGGGAGACTTTGAGTTGTCATTTGTGACAGAGGAATCAGGGAAACTAATTTTTTTGAGCACCTACAGTATGCCAGGCTCCATGAGAAACACTGCATATTTTATCTCTTTTCACTCCCATAGCAATCCTATGAAAATACTTATACTAAGCATTGTGCTAATGCCTTTCGTTTGCACTTTCTCCACCCATGGTGAGTTGCTCCCTTTCTCTGCCTTGCCCTGTGCACTAAGAGGGCAGCAAACCTCCCTTGTCCTCCAGCTTCTTTTGGTTAAATGTGAGGTGCCTGCAAGAGATGGAAAGGTGGAGGGAGAGTGAGGTTCCAGTACTTATGTCCCCTCCCTCCCTACTTGGCTGCCACAGCCATGTCCCTTTTCCTGGGGTCAAAGTGCCCGCCACATGGTCCTCTCCTTTTAACATTTTTTTCTTTGCATTATGTTAAGTGCTCCCTCCCCTGTCCTTTTGGTTATAGGGCCAGTAGCAATTTCCCATTATTACTAGCCCTGACATACAATAGTAGCTTATATTGCTTCTATTTCTCAAACACTGAACACACCTTTGTAAATAACAAAATTTCCCCAAATAACCCAATTCAGAATGCCATCAATTTTTCTTAAAGACGCTGATGATGCCAAGTAGTTCTCCCAATTTCATGCTTCTAATGAAGTATACACCTGAAATGCACACCCAGGTTCAGCTAATTTTCGCACCCAAGCCTGAGTGTCCTGTAAACTCCATAACCACCACTCGATGGTATAGAGAGGAGCTGGAAGGGAGGGAAACAAATAAGCTATTTAGATCTCCTTAAACTTACTGGCTTAATGACCTTACTACAAGTCCTCTGTTGTTAGGTATTTTGGAACTCAACATATAAGAAATATCACGATAAACAATAAAGTTGTAATAGCACTGCCAGTGATGGTTTGGCGTTTGCACAAACTCAACAAGTGACTGTTGGATTGAGGAACGTGAACTTTGCTCTGTCACCTTGCCAAACCAGAAAAGTGGCACTAGCATTCAAATGTCAGCTTCTCGATCTCTGACCTTAAACAGTATTTGAGAAGTTTTGTTTTACATATATATTCAGTAGAAATAACAGTAATATTGGTAGGGGAATAGTTACAGAACTCCAGGTAACAAAGTGATCTAGGTAAAATTCCTTTACCTAAAGGGACTTGTCCCTTTAGAACTTGATAGGTTTATTGAAATTTTGGAAATGTTTTTTATCTTGCTCTATATGGTTTTATGTTGCTTGATCACATAAAGTGGCAACACATGAAATGTGTACCCAGCACTGCTTAGTCTCCTCACTACTCCCCATGGGAGTAGGGTCAATTCTGTGGGGTGGAGGTGGGAGTGAATATGGAATAGGCAATGAGTCAAATTAACAATTTATTTTCATAAAGAGCCTTGTTCTTTTGTTTAACATGATCTATATAGGGGTCTCACCTAAGGCATATTTCATTTATGTCTTTTACCCTTTGATGACATCTAAAAACATGGTTATTTAGGTATTTGGATGTATGAGTCAAAATGAGATATGTAGTCAGATGTTTAGCAAGAGCAAACTCAAAAGAAAAATAATTTAACTACACAATATGGATGAAAATTTTATGTAGTGAACTGAGAATTTAGCACGTATGTTTAAGGAGAGAATGCCAATTAAAATAAGGTTTGTTTATTCTACCACTAACACAAGTGCAACCGTCCCTGTAAACCTCCTCAGGGTTTTCTGTGTTTAGTTCTTGTCTAATGACAAAGCCATTTTTATATTTATTAGAGAAATAGCTACCACGGCTTGGATAATGAGGGTGGATGGGAATGAGGAGTGTGAGAATTCTTTAAGCCTACCTTTCATTTTGGCTAGAAAGCTGCAATAATTCCAGTCCCTGTTCTTTAAAATGGGAAGCCAGACACACAGGACCTTCACTTTGTCTGGGTCTCTCCAAGGGTATAACATGAATCTAGCAACCTCTGATACTCTCCTAGTGGATACACTGTAGTCATGAATGAAGCCTGGCCTACCACTTTGAGGATCTGGGGTGCAAATGCAGTGTGGGAAATGTCTGAGCAGCCACCTGTGAGGTTAGTGCTATGATCAAAATGTTTGCTGGTTTTCTTTCACCCAGCAGGAGTCTCTCCTCTTGCTGCAGCCCAGGGCAAAGGAGTGGCATGCTTCACAGGAATGCATTCAGAAGGACACCACCCTCACCTCGAAGTAGGTTGGGCGGAATTGTGGGACCAGCATATCAGCAACTTGAGGAATCAAGGATCCCAGACCAGGATATACCTTGCCAAGGGTAGGTCTTACAAGCAATGGAATTTAGGAAGGGTATCATTGATGCTATAGTTTTAAGTTGAATTATGCTCCTTTGGGTTTTATTCACAGATTTCATCATCAATTGACTACTTATGAGTATATTTATATCTTTGTTCCACAAAGGTAAACTGACTTCAAGGAATAGGTACAATGGAAATACATATTAGGGAGGTATTAAATGAAAAAGAAATATAACACTAAGAATGAAATAAGTGTATATAGATGTCTAGGCACTATATTATTATATAGTTGCTAAAACAAAAGTTGTTCTTTTTTCTGAGAGGACATAGACACTCAGAGGACTCATGACATGAGTGGAATGTAGGATGAATTTTAGCCACCATTCACCTAATTGACATATTGCACAACCAAACATGGTAGCTCTTACTTAAACTGACTCAAGTACAAATCTCATTTTTCCCTCTTACTACGTGTGTGAATTTGGAAAAGTTTTATCATCTGAGCTTTGGTTTTACCATCTATAAATTGAACAGAATACCAGATTTCCTGAAGGTTGTTGGGCAGAGATTTTTTGTTTTGTTTTGTTTTTTAATTAAATGTATAAAGAGCTTGTACCTATCACACAGTAAGCAGAGAGGTAGTGTCATATTTACTGTCACAGAAACTGTTACAGAATTATCACTGATTTAAAGAGTAATGCAGTCAGGATTTACTCCAGAAATTTCAGAAATCTGTTCCCTCACTCAAGCCAGGTTCTTATTACATCTAGTTTGTATCTCTCTGGATGAGTCAGGCCAGGTTACTATGCTGCTTTGGCCTGTGTGATTTTTCTACAATATCTGAAGTTGAAGGTCAAAGTAGGTAGGAGGGCCATCACAGAACTTACCTTTATCTTTTCTTCTGGGCAAGATATAACTGCAGCAGTGTTCAGCAACAAATTCCTTTAGGAAGCCTGGACGACAGGAAATAAATAGCCCATAGCTGGGTTTTATAATGTTAAAGTAATTTCAAATGGACTGTAAAATGTATGTGGTACAGAACTGAGGCGTCAGTTGCAAATTCAGCATTAACAGCCAATTTGTCCAAAATGTATAATGCAAGCCAAGAAGCTGTTGGCATTTCCTTTGCCTTATATTTGGATAAGGGGTTTATATTTAGTCTATAATTATGATTAATCGTATTTCATAGTTACTTTTCTTCTTAAATCACTGATACGGTCTGTTACTTAGAAATAATGTATTTTGTGAGTGGAGAGAGAACCAGCCCATGCTGCCTTTCTTTCTGTTGGGCACTGTTATGGCTACCATTCCACATGTCCCAGGCATAATGTTGCTCTGAGCCTGTGCTGGGCTCAGGCTGAAAGACCACGTACACAAATTTTCAGGGGCTCAGAGATCCCTGTTGCATGTTCAGATACTGGTCTGTCTTTGACTGCCTGAGAGACATACTTACTGTCTGCATGGTGGTGGTTTCGTTTCAGCTCAATCACCATTGGGATTGGAATTTTCTCTCCAGCTAGCTGACCCCGGGGATTTTTCTGCATGTGATATGCACCCAGTGTTGATAAATTGTGACTCTAAGTAGAAGTCACTGTGCACTCAGCACAATGAATCTCAGGGAGCAATCTCACCCCCTTGAAAATAGCTATGCTCCACTCCTGGGGGACCAACCATCTCTCTGGATTGGAAATAGGATTAGTAATAGAATTTCACAGCTAAAGGTACTCTTCATATCTGGCCCTAGCCTGGAGCGGGAGTAAATGAATTTGCAAGAGCCATCAGCCATCTGCTGCTTATTTGTCAAGTGTGTGAGTGTTGTCAGCTACTGGGGCTCCGTGTGTGACTTCTCTCCTTGTTACTGGCTTCAGCGTGTTTGAACCCAGCACTTATTTTAGTGAAGTCTGAGGAAGGAGTAAGGTGGAGAGGAGAGATTATTCAGGAACCATTCCCTTGATGGGTTGGTGACAATGATGGCAATGGCTCACGGAGCTTTGAACTAGGTTATGTCAGACAAGTCAAACTAATGTATCTATATGCTAGACAGAAGGAAATGGAACCACAAAAGTTCAATTGCAAAATAAAAAATTAGATTACCACCTTAAAGTTGTAGGGATACCAGATCGACTGATTATCTATCTATCTCATTTAACTAGCAGCTTTACATACTACACTTCAGTGATTCTTCAGGAACGTTATGGATGAACCCACTGAAAATAGCAGAAATTAAGTGACTAGTCCATGGTGGGACATACCATGTAAAGAACTGAGACTGAATACTGGCCTTTCTGACTAAACACTAAACCAGGAAAGGAACGTGAAGAAAATAACATTCCTGGCTGATGTGTAAATGGAATCTCTGGTTGTATGGCCTACAAGGAAAAAAGTGAATTTGTTTGACTTAATGAGTTTATTCCAATGCCATATGCACTGAGAACAGAGTCTTGGAGTCCCCTAGAGAAATGCAATTTTTTAGCTTGACCTCTGAATCACTGGGAATAAAAACCAAGCTACTAATTGTTGGACTCTTATTTTTAAAAGAAGGATTTTTTTATTGCTAAATTTACTGGGGTAACATTGGTTAGCAAAAATTACATAGGTCCCAGGTGTACAATTCTACAGTGCATTGTCTGTGTTTTGCATTATGTGCTCATTACCCCAAGTCAGTTCTCTTTCCATCACCATATATTTGATTCCCTCTCCCTCCCCCACCACCCCTTCCCCTCTTATCCTCAGGTACCACTAAACTATTGACTGGGTCCATGAATTTTTCTTTGTTGCTTTCAGTTTGATATTCCACATATAAGTGAAGTCCTGGTTCTTGTTTTTTTCTGTCTGGCTTATTTTACTTTTCATGATAATCTCTTAGCAGACTAAGGTTTTCAATTTTTGGGAATAGATACCCAGAAGGGGGATTGCTGGGTCATTCGTAACTCTATTCTTAATTTTTGGAGTAACCTCCATACTGTTGTCCATAGTTGTTGTACCAATTTGCATTCCCACCAGCAGTGTGTGAGAGTTCCTTTCTCTCCACATCCTCTCCTTGTTATTCCTTGTCTTGTCGATAACAGCCATTCTTACAGGTGTGAGGTGGTTTCTCATTGTGGTTTTGATTTGCATTTCCTTAATAGCTAGTGAAGTTGAGGAATTTTTCTATATCTATTGGACATTTGTATGTCTTCATAGAAGTGATGTTCAGGTCTTCTGCCCATTTTTTAATTGGATTGTTTGCTTTATTGTTGTTGAGTTGTACAAGTTCTTAAAAAATGTTGTGACCTACATAGTTATTGAGGAAATGCACTTAAGATGTCTTTGTTGAAGGATCAGAGTCAGGGTGTTCCAAACTGGTGTTTTATAGTCAATGAATGACAAGCTCATTGATCGAACTTGTGGAAGTATAATTGACTCTCAGAGAATGCAGAACCCTGAGTGTCTTCTAATTTAGAATCACATCTAGAAATTTAGCTCTCACTTAAGCTGCTAGAGAAGTAATGTGCAGCTTCTATCCAAACACCAGAGCTCGGACATGGACAGCAATGCTAGGAAGGAAGTAAGCACTATCAGTGTGCCTCTGGTTGTAGAGACATTACTTCAATTAATCCTGAGATCAATCCTCTAGGTCAGTACTACCTGATTGTTTTAATTGATGAGAAAATGAAAGTTAGGCTGCTATTTGTCTAAGAATGGCTTTGAGACTTGAAGTCATGTCTAATCCAAAATAAAATCCCATTTTGGAGAATTTGAATTGTTTAAAGTGCATCTGCATGTCCTGGTCACATTTTGGATTGCAGTTATTGCCAGCCATGTGATCCACAACTGGCTTGCAAGGAGACACATAAGCCAGCTGCAATTCCTCTTCTTCATCTATGTCCTTAATTCAACACTAGGCGTATTAGAAACCTGCTCCAAGTCTGATTTGAAGTGTCTCTAATCATTTACTCATGCCACATGGTTGACTTATTGAAGCTACAATTGACTAAATCCTCTAAGCTATTTTCACACCTTTATCTACCATTTTTACAAATAATGTTTAGATCCAGGTGTAAGAATTTGCACCCATCACTATCACACTTTAACTAATTGATTTCTACCTACTGAAAGACTCTGAAGACATCTATTATACATGAAATACAATTTTACCTAATTATATTTCTTGGGTCTGTGCTGTTGATAAATCTGATAGCAGACACTCTCTGTCATCATACATATTAATGGAGCTAACATGATGTGCTAAGGGCAGAACACAAAAGCCTGAAATGTATTTCCTTTCTTCTTGTTAAAATTGATTCATTGATCAAAACCCTCAGGCTTAGATTTTTAGTTGGATAATGTTAAAGAGAAAGGAGTAAGACCCCCTGAGGAATTTTCTTGTACTTGGCTATACAGTTTGCACAGGTAAAGATTATCCTTTAAAAGGTGTTCTGGTGCACCTTGGATGCCCACTCATTTTGGCTTTGATAGTAACAATTCAAATAAGACAACTTGGGTTTAACTTCTTCCTCTGCTGCTTATTAAAGATAATTTGGGCAAATCATTTGAGTACCCCTTGGTCCAATTTATTCAATCATTACATGATAATAGAGTAGGCTCTCCATTAACCACAACTCAAGCAACCGTCACTCTCAAGGTTGCTTGACAACACTGGTTGCTTGAGTTCTAGTTAACAGAGAGTCTACTTACATTTATCCAGCATCTACCAATCCCCATGGGTGACAGTTAACTGAGAGTCTACTTGAATAATAAATAAGTCACACGGTCTTTTTTGTAATTCAATGAGGTAGTTAAAGGTGAAAATTCTTTTTAAAAGCATGATGCTAATGTAGGCTCTTGTTATTATGTTTGAAATGGACACTATCTGGGATATAAAGGAAATGTTTATCTTGAAGATCTGTTTATGTATTTATGCATTCATTTTGTCAAGATTTATTGGTTGCCAACTCTGTATTAGACAAAGAAAGAGAGGATGGGGCTGCAATACCACCTAAACTTGTTCCCGTCTTTTCTCACTGACTCATGGAAAGACAGACCTCAAAATTGCTCTCATCATGTCCTTATAATAACGACTTCTATTTAGTGTGCTATGCACTTTCTTGCAATTATTCTTTCTATGAATAAACATGACTTTTATTTGCATTATAAAGGATACAAGGGGAGTGATACTTATTATATAGAGGGTGGATATGTTTAGATTATGTTTAAATTATAATGTTTAATTTAACATTTAAATTAAGGACAAATAACTTAGAAATCGAATCAAGACTTGTTAAAGTCCCCAATCCACATTTCTATGAATCTATACTTTCAGACACTGGGAAATTCATTAGCTCTGAAAAGGCAAGAAAGGGGCTATCCAGCTTCTGGCATATTCAAATGACTTGGAATGGCATGTTGGCATCTCGACAAGCCATTGACATGCACCAATGGCTCCAGAAACTGTGTGAGGAATGTTGCTAGACTGGTAGAGGCCCACAGAACTCCTTTCATGTTTGTCCCTGGGTAGACACAGGACTTGTATGCCTCCTGTCTCCATTTTTTGGTTCATCAATTCGTAGTGAGGCAATTTCTTCAGCACAGAGTTCTGATAGAAATTGGATTTTGTTCTAAAATCAGTGTGAAGTGAGAAAACCTCAGGACTTTAGTACCTTGATGTTTAATGTTGGGCTTCCTGAATCTTCCAACTAGAGTTACCACATGACTATACTGAACTAAACCAGGGCTGAGAGGGTGGTCAAATTGATGAAGTGGAATAATGCCATTATAGGTTTCCTGTTTGTCACTATGGAAAGGCCACACTTACCTGCTCAATCCCCATTTACTTTGTATTCTAGGATAGAGGTCAGGAAGACTATATCCCACCTGCCTATACAGCTGTGGTGTGTTGAAAGATCCCTGGACTTAAAGTAAGAAGATCTGGGTTTGAGTCTTAGTCTGTCACTTATTTTCTGTGTGACCTTGGGCAAGTCACTTCACCTATCTGAGCTTCAGTTTACTTCTCTGTTTAACTGGGAACTTAGTATCCGTCTGATGGGGTTGCTGTGAGAATTCAGTGAGATGGTGCATGTGGAAGGTGCTTTGTTGACTGGATAGTGCGCTGAAGAAGCGCTAGCAAAAAGAAGAATATGTAACACTTTGGGTTTTTTTTTTCAGGTATTCATCTAATGGCTTAAAACCCCATCAAAATGCATCAATAAATATGCAACTGCCTTCAAGAGAGACAAACTCCTATTTTAATAGCTTGGATCAAAAAGACCTGATGGGCTATTCATCCACAAGGGCCAGTTCTGTGCCCATTATCCCTTCAGTGGGTCTAGAGGAAACCTGCATGCAAATGCCAGGGGTTTCTGAAGTCAAAAGCATTAAGTGGTGCAAAAACTCCTACTCCGCTGATATCGTCAATGTGAGTATTCCAGTCAGCGATTGTCTTATAGCAGAACAACAAGAAGTGAAAATATTGTTAGAAACTGTCCAGGAGCAGATTCGAATTCTGACTGATGCCAGGCGGTCAGAAGACTACGAACTGGCCAGCGTAGAAACTGAGGACAGCGTGAGCGAAAACACAGCCTTTCTCCCTCTGAGTCCTACAGCCAAATCAGAACGAGAGGCACAATTTGTCTTAAGAAATGAAATACAAAGAGACTCTGCATTGACCAAGTGACTTGAGATTTAGGAACCTGCGCATTCTATGCTTTGCTCAACAGGAAAGAGAGGAAATTAAATACAAATTATTTATATGCATTAATTTAAGAGCATCTACTTAGAAGAAACCAAATAGTCAATCGCCCTCATATCATAGTGTTTTTTAACAAAATATTTTTTTAAAGGGAAAGATACGTTTCAGGAGGGATAAAGCTTACAACTCAAGCTTTTGGGTGGAATTCCGAATACAATTTCAGTTAGCCCCAACACTGTCCTCTTTGGTTCTTAGTAGATATGGGCGATTCAGACCCTTAGCCCCTTGGTGCCAGTGTCCTAATGAAAAAGCACTGGCTGCTATCAGGTTTCAAAGAGACAAGCTGTATCCCAAGGGTGGACATGCCAGTGAGCAGACAGCCCTTCCATTTGGCTTGACAGTCCCAACCCCTAAATTTCTCTTCACTCGACAGCCTCATCACAGGTTATGTCATGTCAACAAATGTAGTGTTTTCTATTTAATTTTTGAAGAATGGCACAAGGAGAATAAGAATAGGAGAGAGAGTGGTCATTAGGGGCAATCTTAGCTACTCTTACGTGCCATCTTCCTCTGAAATTTGAAGACACAGAATCTCAGAGAAAGATATGAATTTACTACAGAAAAGAGGACAAAAAAGTCACAATGTTGTGCCACTAAAATCATGCTGATAGAAATGTTTTCCTTTGAGAATGTTTGGGGCTCCAAAAGAGCATTTCTCAGTGTGAGTGTGTATGTATGTGTGTGTGTGTGTGCACGTGCGCCTGTATATGTGCATGTGAGAGCGTGCGAGTGTGTGTATATGTGTGTGTGAGCTCGCTCCCTCGAGCACCAGTATGCTGTATGCACATGTGCTCATTGTGAGTGTGTGTGTGTGCATGTGTGTGTGTATTAAGCTTGCTAAAATTTGTTCTGAAACATCAGGGAATCTAATATTCTGAAAAAATTTTCCCTCTTAGATCTGTTCACTTTAAAATTTTCCATTAAATATACAGTTCAGTTAGTAAGTTCCTAAATCAAGATCACTTGCATGGTGGGGTCCTATAAAACTCTTGACAATGTCTAGATCATTTTCTGATGTGAATACTTCTGAGAAGAACTATAGGCTCATTGATGATATCCATATCACAAGGTGAGTTGAGGATGTGTGTTTATTTTGAATCATGCGTACTTAAATTATTTACACAAGCCAATGACCAAATTGAGAGTTACCCTTTGGTTTTTCATCATCCTCATTACTATTAATTTTGTAGCAAGTCTACAATGTGTGGACCAAGATATTGGCTCCTGTGGTTAATATGGAAAGAATAAATTGTTGAAATCACAAAGCCCAGAGTATTCAGTTCACAGGAAGCCCCCAAAATAACAGTAAATTGTGTTGTATGTTCATTTGGAATAAAGCAATATTTTTACCACTTCTAAGGTGAACTGAAACTTCTCCTGAAGATTTGTCTGTTTTATTTACCCTTAATTTTATGGGGGCATTCAAGGAAATTAGTGTTCACATAACCAGTCTTTTTCCAATTATTGGTGGTGTTGCTATGTTTACACTGTTTTAAATAAAAAGGCACAGCATTTGAAAGTATATAAAAGATTTCTCTTACTGCAGTTTGGGAAAACCTTCATTAAAATTTTCTTGTAGAAGAATTCACATTCCATTGAAAAAGAATGTAACCATTTCTGAATCAAACACTGAATACATACAACTATTACTTGAGGTTAAGCTGTTTCTGTTGAAAATACATTGCAAATTGCTCTTTGAGACTATTCTTTAATAGCAGACATGATGCCATATAGGGGGAAGAAAAAAAATAGTGCTCTTTTAAACATTGTCTAATGAAAATTCAAGGTCTCAAATGTTGAAAACATTTTGGTAGAAATCATTTTATATTCAACAAAAGGTTTGTGGTTTTCATTAGTTGTCCCACTATAGTTATGTTGTTTTGAATATAGAGGTAATAATGTCAGCCTCTTAAAAGGTGATTATAGATTTTTAATTTCTAGTTCAACCACTTACTCATTTAAAAATACGATGTCTTTGGGAAAATATTAGAAAGATGGTCTTAATTAACAGGTACATAAAACCCCCAAAAGTTGCATATCAACTGTGTTACTGTGTTGAAATTCATCACAATTATCAAGCATTAACAGAAGGCCTCACAAGTTTGCTGACATCAACCTTGTTCATGGGGTTTTCACTAAAATGGCACTTGTTTATCTGAAGGATTTATACAGAACTTACCTAATTATATACTCTGTGACTCACTGCAGTTATTTTAACATATTACTTACTCTGAAAAAATTGAAGAGTATCAGTAAAAAGTAAGTCCTGATCCAACACCTTATTTTCTTTTTAAGTAAAACCACATATTACATACTTATGAACACTTTTGTGCTTTCTGAAGAGCATGCACATGGCAGTCTGAAGTGAAGGTTAGAGATACAGTTACTTCCTAATCGATAGTCACAACACAACTTTCCTAAAGAATAAATATGCATGGTTACTTTCAGTGGTCATCTGTCTCTTTTTGGAATATGGAACTTTCCTTTGAAAGACGTCCAAGTTCAAAAGGCATATTTTGGGTCACCAGCTGATGAGTGCTGGCAGCATCAAGACTTTCAAAGTTGATCTAACATGGCGAACACCTGCAGCCACCAGTACCTTGTCCTTCGAGCTTATGTGTCCACAGAGAAATGCTTATTTCTACAAGACACCTTTCATTTTGCTTCATTTTCCTTGCCCTTACTATGTAAACAGGTATTTAGAGATTTATAATTAAGTAAGTTGCATATTTGTTATTTTCTAGAAAATGAATGCCATGTGTTATTTTTACTCTGAATCATTTTCTGGTCTGACTTCTTTTATAAAGATTATATTATTCTAATTTGCCAGTGACTATGGAATGCTGTTCAAAATATGTGACCAATTTTATGCTAATGAGAAATAGTAGAAATTATGTTGGCTAATTGGCATACAAATCTTCTTCCTAATTGTCCTATGCAAATTATGACGTGCTCTGTTTTACACTCTAGTTCAATGTCTACCTTGCTATGGGTTAAGGACTAAATATTTGTGAGTTTCTCACATCTCTAACGATTTACATTATTTCTAAGTGGCAACAGCAAAGTCTTCTGCAGGAGGGATGGTGCTGTTTTTAGAACTTCACAGATTAGTTCATTTTGATCATAATGACATATCAGACCTGCCAAAAAGAGAATAGAAGGGCTAAACAGGCTTGAAGAGAATGCCCATTAGCTTCCAGGTTGAATGACAGCTACAATTCGAATGGGGCCTCTGGTGACCATGGCTAAGGCTGTCAAAAGCCAGGTGTCCAGCAAAATATGCTTGATGTCTGCAACAGTAGTTCACACCTACCCTGCAGTGTGGTGCTATAGGAAATCATAACTCTCCAAGTGAGGGGGATGGTGGTTCCTTTGATTCCAGCCTCATAAATCAGAAAATGTTATCCTGAGGTGAGTGCTATAAAACATTTCCCAAGTCAGTGCGTAGCATACCTAGGAGCATAGCAGGAGGGGTGGAATTTTTATTTGATCTTTTGGTACTTGGGAAACATTTTATATATATGTGTGTGTGTGTGTGTGTGTGTGCACACACACACACTTCTATATTATTATTCAATTGTATAGATTCAGTGCAATGTATTCAATGACAGCATTTCTATAGTGTGTTTATACTTTAGTCTTCAGAAATTCAATCTTCATCCAGGAAAAACCAATACAATGTTTCTAGGCTGTTCTGAATTTTAAATGCATCCAAACATTTTGTGGGCAATGAAGCCTTTAAGTAAGCTTTATCTCTTTCTCTTTTACTCGTTCTTTCCCTTTCAAGATATAGTGAAGGTAAAGCAAGAAATTCATTCCTAAAGGTGCATATTGTTCTCATAGTAATTTGTTTTCTACTGTGATTACACACACACATATACATAAACATATATGTATATAAAATATATTTGTATATTAATTTTAGGTGTTTGATTTTTGCTCAATTTGACAAATAAAGTGATTGCCTCATGGCATGCCAATCAAATCATGTAGAGATCAGCCAATTTGGCAACATTTAGATGACACAGGCATTTTTCAGTTATTTCTCTTTCTTAGGTAAGCAGAAATGGCTTCAAGTTAGAAAATTGAAAAGGTCCTGGAATAAAATCTCTGTTAGATTATCTCTTAGAAGTGACTAAAATTAAACTGCTAGTGTATGATTGCTGTTCCTATAGTATATAGCGAAAATATATTTTTTACAAATTAAATCAACTTTCTGAAAGGTCCTTAAACAGGTGCCTTTGACGTCTAGTACCCATTGAATTCTAGTGAGGAGTTGAAGTGAAGGCAGAGTGTTGGGAGATGGGAACTATGTGTTAATGTTGGATATCCAGTGAAGATGTGAAGTTAATAAATAGCAGAGGTAAGAAGAACTAGAAGTACTAGGCTTCTAGTACGATAACTTTTTGTCATGAATACCTGTATTGATTGCACATATATTCTTGTGTATAAAAGAATCATGTGGTAGCAAACAATCCCTTATTGTTGGAGATGAATTAGAAAAATCTTTATATTTAAAGTTGTCTTTGTGAAAGCTTTTAACTTACCTATCCACAGGAGTGGCTTTGTGACCCCATTTGTCGAATCAGGAGGATGATCCAGTTCATCTTCGACTACCTTCCAAATTGAATACCGTGTTATCCAATCATTCTAACTCAGGCATGACCTGGTCATTTGTCATCCTATCATTTCACCACAACCCTTCAGAAACTTAATGGTTATAAGTCTATCTCTGTAATACTCAAAAATTATTGGAATCTGTATAAGCATATGAGTCTATGAATAAGGCTTATATTTACAGTGTTCCATTTAATTTTCTTAGAGAAATAGACAGGATCACTACTGTGATTGTATTTGAAGTAAATTCACCTAGGATGGGTAATAAAAATGAAAAAATGGTAGAGAGAATACCTAATTTCAAAGCCTGAGTATCAAAACTTTCCCCCAAATACTTGGGTCAAAATTTGCCACAGATTTTTTTTTTAAGAAACTGCATCCTGCCAACTTTTATCAAAGCCAGAGCAAGGGGTTCCACAGAAAGCATGAGAACTTGAAGATGTTCTTCTCTCACAGAAGCAATGACACATTCTCACTGGATACACAAGTTATTTATTGATATTCTCAATTATTTGCATCTCAAACTCATTATCATAAACTCTCCAATTAATAGTGAATTAATGCTCCGGAGACACCTTCACATTGTAGTTGGAAATTATTCTGCCTTTGCACAACACAATAAACCCAAAAAATGGAGGGTTTACTTACTTAATTTTGGTGTAATTGCTATTTTTTACAAATCAGTATCTATTTGCTCTTCCAATCGCATCCTAACGAGCACCATTCTTCCATATAAAAGTTATCTTCACCAATATCCTTAGAATTCAATAAAACAATGCAGAATATTAAAACACTTGAAGTGAAAACAGTACTTTTTTTAGGTTGTGTTGTTTTTCAACGTTGCAGGATTCCATGTAGTTGTTCATAAACTTGAAATAGAAAAAAATTAATTCCACATTTTTAAACTTGTTTTTGATATCTTTAGAAGGTTGGTGAGCCACTCATACCTCCTTGTTACACTTTTACACTTTACATTGATACTGGCCTTTCCAAAATTAATTTAAATTTTAACAATCACAATATGCACATGCACACACACAGACATAGCACACCACACATGGTGTGTGAAAACTCAGTGTTTATTCCTTTTCCTTAGATTGTTTTCCCTTATAGCTCACCTCAGTGTGTCCAAATTCTTATAACACAGAAGTCCTTGGATTCAGATTTGTTTCATACGAAATGGATGCAGCAAGAAAATATAGTGATTATTTTTTAAGGTTTGTTCAACACAGCCAACTTTTAAATCACGTCTTTATTAATAAAAGTGTGGAGAATAGATACAATTGTTCAAACTGAAATAAATGGAAGAACATTTATCAGTGACCACTGTGTATTTAAAGATACTAAAGGAAAATGCCTTGGCTCTCCTTTGTTTTTTTAAGTACGCAATTTTACGCATTGTATCTAAAAATAAAAATACATTCCTAGTTCTTAGTAATTCATATATATTATTAACCCATTAGACCAGATTTTAAATGAAGAATCTAAGTCACACATGGAAGAATTTATGCAAAAAATTAGTAGAATATTTTTAGTTGTCATTTTTTAAAACTTTATCAGAACCAATCCTTTGTGTCTGTGATAATAATTTTGTTTCAAGGAGCGTATATGTATCTCCTTGGTCTTCTTCCAAGGAAACATTTCAGTAATGTCCACTGCTCTGTGGAATATGTGGGCTATGGGAAATAATTCTAAATGTATGTCCTTCGACACCCCACTAGGACTGACTTCCATTATGTTTGCACTTTGTTTTAGGGGAGATACACTGTTTATTAACAATTAAGATATGAATTTAATGATAACTTGAATAATAATATTGACTTGTCATGGAACTGTTCATCAGTGGAAGGAATTCTTGATTACCATTTCCTGTTGTATCTTCTCAGTAGCCTTTGATGAAGCTGGACACTTAGTATCCCTTAGATTGGGTTCTTAGGACATGTTCCTCTTATTTCACTTTCGTTAAAAAGGATATTTTCAGCTAAATGAGAGATCAATGTGATTTTTGTAGAGAAAAGTGTCTTTGTTCTTTTGACTGTGCTAGGAGAGAAATAAACTAGGAACATTTTAAGTGTAAGTGAAAACAAGGGTCATGACTTAAGCCAGCATCTTCTCATATTCAGACATACCCCAGGGCCCTTTAATTTTCTTAATATGGTTAGCAAGACGTTTCAACTTCCTGTTATTGCATTTACAACAGTATTTTCCATTTTTTAAAGGAAACAAAATTAACAATTTATATAAAAGAAGAAAGCAACAAATAAAACAATCATCCTTTAAACAATGAATAAAAAATCAAACCAATAACAATACTTTTAAAGGGTATAAGTAAAACGCTGACTAAAAATAAAATCAAATCTAAGGCTAAAACAATGTACAGAAATACTAGGCAAATGGTTTGTATAATAAGGTTTTCTTCATAATTCTTTTCTGTTTTGTAGAATTTATATTGGGCATTCATTATACATATTGAATACATACATTTAAATATTCTAACGTGTCCACTTTTGCCATTTCTTCTAATTTGACACAAGGTGTATGAAAATTTGTATGAAAAATGAAAAAATACAGATTTGTAAAAAAATTATTAACCTGTCTTATTTTCTCATTGGCCACTTTCAATGAATGATTCCATTGTTTAAGCTAAATATAGGAGTTACTGATTCAGATAAGGAGGCAGATGCAAACATATTTTGAAAATAAAAGTGCACACACAGATATAAGGGGTCACAGCCTTCCTTGGATCCAAATAACCTAGACAAGTATACAGTACAGTTTGAGAAATGGGACATTCTTTTGTTTAAAAAGCAAAAAAGAGCTTGTCCTGCAGACTCCATTCATTCCAATCACAAAAATGAATAAGCATTATAGTGAGTCTTTAGTCCAATGAAAAAGAAGGGACAGACACCTTTACACAATATAGACTTAGATTTTACTAATAAATTTCTTTTGGCTCCATCTTTTTCCATTGTCTTATTTTAAAATTAATATTACTGAAAGTGTGAAAAATATTAATAAGATTATAATCAGCCATGAATTCAATTATGCTAAAACCGTAAGTAGTATCTTTTTACATTGTCTTCTCATTTTCCACTGTGCACATATTTCATATTTTCCTACTAGAAAGTAATTCTCCTATGTTGTAATACTATTTAAAAAACAATATATCATACTGTACCATAGTAATAAATTGTCTTTGTAAGCATTTAATTTAAAGGCTACATAAATTTCAGTTGTCCATATATTATGACTTATTTAGATATTTTATTACTATTTGGCATTCAATTTGCTTTGATTTATTTCCTACCATAAATAACTTCACAATTAATATTATAATACACATCACTCTTTGTTTTGGAAGTCAAGTGCAGACTTACGAACAAATTTTGTAGGGTCTGTAAACACTCTAAATTGTAGGTAATACTTGTATGCAGCATAATATTTTCAATTTTTTGGTGTGGGTGGAAGGTCTATAACTAAAAATTTCATAAAGTTAGTAAAGGACTCTGTGAACTTCAATGGTTAAGAATAATCACTTAAAAATAGTTTCTTGATTACATGTTATCTTGATTACATTGTATGGCTAGGTCAATGAGTGCAATGCTTTTTCTTTTTTAGCTAAGGCTGTTTTTTTAGTTTAATGTTCACAGCAAATTTGAGGGGAAGGTGCAGAGATTTCCCATGCCCCCTCTGCCCTCACACACCCACAGCCTTCCCCATTGTCAATACCCCCCACCAGAGTGGTACATTTCTTAAAATTGAAGGAATTATATAGACACAGCATAATAATCCCAAATCCTTACTTTACATTACAGTTTACTCCTGTTCTTATACATTCTATGGGTATTAACAAATATGTAATGACATGTATTCACCACTATAGATAGCATCATACAGAGTACGTTCATGGCCCTAAAAATCCTCTGTTCTCTAATTACTCATCGCTCTCTCCCCTCTCCACTCCAGCAACCACTTATCTTTTTACTGTCTCCATAGTTCTGCATTTTAATATGACCATTTGGTAAACTTGTTTTAGTCATTACTCAATAGATTTTTGGAAGTGGTTAATATACATATATTTTTTTTAACATCACTTGAATTTCTTGTTTGTTTTTTATTTACTTTACATAGCAGTATAATATATTGTTGGTTTAGGTCTGATAAGAAATGCATTATTTTAATGAAATGCATCATTTTAATGAAGCTTAATTTTAATTTCCAAATAGAAAAATGTTACATGTTTACATATAGAGTATATTAAGAGAAATAAAAATCACCAACATGAGATCAGCACTATTATTATTTGAGTATATTTCCTTCCAATAATTTTAATTGAATAAATAGATACATGTTATATGTCATTTACAAACTTAGAATCATCTAGTATTTAAAACATTGTGTTTTAACTTTAACAAAGTCTATTAACTTTACATATACTCTCTGATAATTTCTTCAATTAGTAAAACATCTTTACCTGTTATAGTTTTAATGATTATACAAGCCATTACACAGATGAAGCAAATTCATATTTTCAAAGAGCTCTTTGAACATTTATCACATAATATACATATTCGATTGATTTTTGTTTACCAATGGATTTTAAGTGTTTTACTTTGCACTAAAATGTAAATATTACATGTACACATATATGTGGTAATGTTTTCTTGGCATAAACTTATTTCTATGTATAGACAGAAACAAATACTAAGCTCTGTTGTAATATTCTTTGTTTTTAGAGGAGCTTTCATGATGAATTTTGATCACCAAAATCATAGTATTTTGTTAATGTACACAGCTATTAGACACAAACCCTATAGAAACCTCTGTACTGATGACTAAATTTATACCTCTTAAAACACACTCAAAACACAGAGTATTAAAAAACAAATATGATGATTTAAAAATTGCCATCAGCTTTGGAATGCAGAAGTGACATTAACATAAAAGCCAAGCAGTATAAAGAACTTAGGATATGTCCAGCCCTAGGTGTTTTACATATATTAACTTATTTAATCTTCCTAGTAACCCTATGAAGTAGGCATGACTATGATCCCCACTTTAAAAATGAAGAAACAAAGACATGAAGAAGTTAAGAAACTTGCCCAGGGTTTCACAGAAAACAAACTGTCAGGGGCTGGGCTTCAACCCAGAGTTCATGCAGACTTACTGTTTATTTTCTAATTTCTATCATCTTTCTTGAGGAATTTCTTATATTCATTCTTCAAATGTTCAAGACATGATCCTGATCCTACTTTACCACACTTACAGATTAAATATAACACATGGTAGAAATGAGGGCAGAGCATAGAGCTAATGAGTGGAACTTTTTAAAAATTCTCACATACAAAGTGCAGCGATCAGATAGTTAGCAGAATTGTTATTTCTTATCTCAAAAACGACAGGCAGTAGCGCCAGAAGGAGGCCAGAAGGATCACACTCATGGCTGTGGCTATACCTACTGTTTCGACCAAATGAAGAATGGATACAAAACGTCCATCCTCCGGTCATCTGCTTCAACAAAGTGAGAGTGGGTGTGTAGCTACATTTCTCTGTCCAGTCACTTCAACGTGTCGTATCACTGAAAAAAAAAAATAATAATAAATTAAATAAATAAATAAAATTTTTGTTTACATAGAATTTTTTTTAGCCTACTTTGTCCTTTATGCGATTCAACATGCAAGATGACATGTGATCTTCCAGGTTTGGTGCCTCCATTTCCCTCCCCTGAATCCAGATTCAGTAGCTTCTAAAACCAGAAAGGCTTGGGATAGAGTGCTTGTTCATGCGCAGGGCTGCTGTGGTTGGTTCGTCACACCTGAAAAGATCTGAAAGGGGAATTTGTGTGTGCAATCATGTGGTCAATGGAAGACATTAAAAGCATTCACTCCGCCTCTCCCACACCTGCCATTATACAAGCCCCACAGGAACCTCTGCACAGACAAAGGAGAGAGATATAAAATGTCCCCATAGGAACATTGTGAAGCCATACCAAACACCTCACTTCCAGTACGCAGAGGTCACAACCCTTTCAAATGAAATTTGCGTTAATGTCGCACCTTAGAAATAATCAAGCATTATATCAAAATGATGAAAAAATTTGAAAAAGAAAAATCATATAAGGAAGAAAGTCAAGGACACTTTTTAAAATCTAAATATGTAAGTATAGTTGGTACACAATCTTATATTGGTTATATTAGTTTCAGGCATACAACGTAGTGATTTGACACTTTTATACTTTACACTGGGACACCCCACTAATTCTAGTAATTGTCTGTCACCCTGCAAATGTATCGCAGTATTATTGATTATGTTCACCCATCCCCCTCCCCTTCCCTCTGGTAATCATCCCTTTCATCTCTGTTTGTATGTGTCTGCTTTTGTTTTATTTGCTTGGGGGTTTTTTGTTTTGTTTTTAGATTCCACGTATAAGTGACACCATACCAAATGGTATTTCTCTTCCCCTGCCTGAGCTATTTCACTTAGCATAAAGCCTTCTAGATCCTTCCATGCCATTGCAAATAGAAAGATTTTATTCTTTTTTATTGCTTGCATAATATTCATACACACTTATTTACATATTTTATATATACACACATACATATATAGGAAGGATGTCCAGAAAAAGTCCAGCTATAAACACCTCTGTTTTTTTTATTACATGGCTGGATACTTTTTGGAAAATCCTCGTATCACATCTTTATTCATTCATCTATCAATGGACACCTAGGTTACTTCCATAATTGACTATTATAAATAATGATAAATAATGCTACAGTGAACATAAAAGTGCATAGATCTTTTTAAATTAGTGTTTTTCCCCTTTTGGATAAATACCCAGAAGTGGAATTGCTGGTTTGCATAATATGCCCATTTTGGTGTTTTGAGAAATCTCCATATTGTTTTCCATAGAGGCCACACCAGTTTGCAGTCCCACCAACAGTGCACTAGGGCTCACTTTGCTCTATATTCTCATCAACACATGTTCTTTGTTGACTTTTTGATAATAAATATTCTGAGTGATGTGAGGTGGTATCTCATTGTGGTTTTGATTTGCATTTCCCTTATAATTATGCTGTTAAGCATCTTTTCAAATGTCTATTGGCTATCAATCTGTATGTTTTCTTTGTACAAATATCTTAAGTCCTCTGCCCATTTTTCGATCAGGTTGTTTAAGTTTTTGTTATTGAGTTGTATGAGTTTCTTCTATATTTTGGACATCTCCTTATATATCATTTACACATATATTCTCCCATTCAGTGGGTTACCTTTTTGCTTTGTTAAAGGTTTTATTCACTGTGTAGAAGCTTTTTAGTTTGATGCAATCCTACATGTTAATTTTTACTTTTGTTTCTCTTCTTTGGGGGGACATATCCAAAACTATATTACTTGGACTCATGTCACATAGTTTACTTACTCTTGTTTTCTTCTAGGAGTTTTATGGTTTCAGGCCTTACATTTGTCTTTAACCTATTTTGAGATTATTTTGGTATATGGTGTAAGAGTGTGTTCCAGTTTTGATTTTTTGCATGTATCCAGTTTTCCCAATACCACTTGTTGAAGTAACTGTCATCACTTCAGTGTCTCTTTTTACCTTTTGTTATACATTAATATGCCACATAAGCATGGGTTTATCTCTGAGTTTTCTATTCTGTTGCATTGACTTTTGTGTCTGTTTTTGTGTTGGTACCATGCTATTGATAAGTATAGCTTTGTAGTATAGTTTGAGATCAGGGAACTGATACCTCAACTTTGTTCTTTCTCAAGATTGCTTTGGCTATTTGAGGTTGTTTACAGTTTCATGTAAATTTTAGGATATTTTGTTAGTTCTGTGAAGAATAATGTGAGTATTTTGATAGGAATTATATTGAATTTATAAATAGCTTTGGATAATATGGTCAACTTAAAAATATTAACCTTTCCAATCCATGAGTAAAGCATGTCTTTCCACTTATTTGTGTTTTCTTCAATTTCTTTCTTTAATGTCTTACAGTTTTCAGAGTATGGGTATTTCACTTTTTGGGTTAAATTGATTCCTAGGTATTTTATTGTTTTTAATGTAATTGTGAATGAGATTTTTTTCATTTTTCCTTCTGATTATTCATTATGTTATACAGTAATGTGACAGATTTCTTTATTTAATTTTGTATCTGACTAATTTACTGAATTTGTTTATTAATTTGTTGTGGATTCTTTAGGGTTCTCTATATATAGCATCATGTCATCTGCAAATAGTCACAGTTTTACTTGTTCTTTCACTATTTACATGCCTTTTATTCTTTTTTCTTGTCTGATTGCTGCGACTAAGATTTCCAGATTATGTTGAATAATAGTGGTGAGAGTGGGCAGCCTTGTCTTGTTCCTGATCTCAGAGGAAAAGGTTTCAGCTTTCACCATTGAGTATGATGTTAGCTACGGGCTTGTCATATATGGCTTTTTTCAAATCAAGTTCCTTTCTCCTGCTGGCGCAGTCTTGCATTTCTGCCTACAGCTAAACCTTGGTAGTTCTGAACTCTCTCTGATGGTTGGGGGTGAGAGTGGAAGAAGCTCCTGGGTGGTAAGAAACAGCAGCACCCCTCTCATTCTGCATGGGGCAGCCAGGTATGTGGGCACCACACAGTCCCTCCAACTCCGTACTTTCCTCTGGCTGGACAGCCCCACTGAGGCATGCAGCAGTGACTCACTATCTGGATACTTTCTCTGGACCAGGCAATGCAGCATTTTGTTTGCTCCCTACACTTTTTAGGAGAGAGCCTCAGGTGAGCACACTATCTATAGTAGCACTCCTCCACTATCTTCACACTTTCTCTGGACAGGGCAGCCCTGCAGGCAGGTACTGCAGCATTCTGTTGACCCTGCACTCTCTTCTGGTGGGGGAGCCTCTGTGTACGCAGCCCAGTTAGATGCAAAGCAGCACACTGCTGCCCCTGCTCGATCAATCTCAGGGTAAAGAGGTTCCCTGTATGCCCCATATGGCACTGTCTTATTTCTACTGGTTTGTATCTCCAGCAAGGATGGCTGGAGACATGCTTCAGTGCCCTGAAGGTCAGCCAGAGAACCTGGATGGAGCTCCTGCCTGCTATCCAGGTTCGGGGAAAATGTGAACAGTAGTGCTTACCCATTCCTGCAGTCCTGGGTTGTTCCCTCATCCCCCAGAGAGGTCTTGTGGTTCCCTGACTTTCTCTATTTGGTTACTGTATCTTGCTCATGGTGTAACTGCTGATCAGTTGGCAAACAGTTGTCTTTCAGCAAGATTTGCTCTAAATATCGGTGTACATTTGATGCATTCTTGTGAGGACGTGAGTTCAACAGTCGCCTACCCTTCCATCTTGGGCCTGTATTCAAGGACTTTTTTTTAAAGAGGAAGAGAAAGAGAGAGATTGAGGGAGAGAGAACTGAAATCTGACAAAATTAGTAAACAGGAAAATTGTCAAATTAAAACTATGACTCCATTATTAGACTTAAAAACACAGAAAGCTAATGGTCTACTTTTCTTCCTTAGGTCAAGTTTCAAAACTTTAAAAAATAAAAAGAGGAAATAATATTTAAATGTTAAAAAAGCAAACAAAAATAATTCTACTCTTCTAAATAACAAGCATCAAAGAGGAAATAAAAGTATCTGTTAATGGAAATTTAGAAAATCAAAAGCAAGACATAAAAAGTGTTTAAAACCAGCCAAACCAGTCAAAGCTGAGTTCAGTGATATCTGCAGAAACTTAAATGAATTCAGCATTAAATAAGAAAGAAAAGTGTTGAATTAGAATTCAATTGAAAAAGTTAGAAAATAATATAATCTACTTTTTAAAATAACAAAAATTATGTAAAGTCAGAAAAACAATATTTGGAATAACAAAAATAGTGGAAGTAATAACTTCAAAAAATAAAAGAAGGATGCAACTTTAGGAAAAAGAATAATTTAAAAATGAGGAATTTGATATGGAAAGAAAAATGAAAGTTTATAAATCGCAAGAATGGAAAATATTTTTAAAATTATTGTTTAACAGCACAAATAAGTCTTTGCTCACCACTATGAAAATCCCAATGAAATTGATGAGTTTTCAGGGAAAATAAACCAAAATGGCTGAAAAATAGAAAATTTAAGTTATAAACATATTTATGGGGAAATAAAAAAACATTTTCCCTTTGAAGAATTATTTAGCTACTTACAATGAATTTCCAGATCAAGATAATTTTATATATGTTATATATATAGATGCGTGTATATTAGGGCTGTCCAGAAAGTATCCAGCTACGTAATATGAAAAATAGAAGCATTTAGGGCTAGATTTTTTGGACAATGTATATATTTATAAATACATCCACAGGCATAAAAATATAGAGTCTGGCAGAAGTACAACCATTTCAAATTAGTTATATTAATGTAGTTCTCTTGTTATATAACAGAATTACATGCTTATGATTTAGTAAACAAAAAGGGGCATTATTTTGCCAGACCCCATATAATTATATAGCAATATATTAATTATATATTATGCAGTAATAGATAAATAATACACACACGCAATAGTGGATACATAAGGTGTTAAAATGTGACAATTTCTTCAAAATTTGTCTGAGATCCAAAGATTGAGACAAATACAGTAAATGCCTTGTGTCTTCACTTCCTAGAGTGAGCCTGAGATCACTTCAAAGGGATATGCCATTAAATGTTAAGCCATTTCTTCCAACATTAGCCATCACTCACTTTCTGCCTATAAAAATATGAGCTTTGAAAGGAGAGATAGTTGTCAGAATTTTGTGCTTTTCCATTTTTCAGATGAATAAAGGATGATTTCCTCTCACATCAAGCTAAGTGAGAGGACATTCAGAGAGCACGGGAATGTCCCATGGTATGTATTCTCTTGAAGTTCCAGCCTGGGAAAAATGAAAGGGAATTCTGGCTGAAGTTTTCTTGCCAATTGTTAGATTGAAGAAACACAGAGACTTGGGGCAAGGCGATCTGTGTTCTGGTCTCAAGGTAAAGATACTTGTTTCTCCTACCCCTCTGGGGGCCATGGTAAGAAGGACTGGCTGGAGAAGCAGTGCAACCTAGCATTCTGTGGGGTAGTCCAGGGCTAAGGAGAGGTCATGGACAGGAGGAGGAATCAGCTCTGTCAGGTAAGCTGCACTCATAAACCCCAATAAGATGGTCTCCAACTCCAAAACAGTGCTTCCCAAGAAAAGGCTTTTCTGCTTGTCTATGTGCTTCATTCAAAGGGTGAGAATTATACTTGCTCATTTTCTGATTTTCTTACCGTTTGGGGCTAACTATGGGGTCAAATGCCATAGCCAGCAAGTAGAAGAGACAAGCAAGGAGAAGGATATCAACCACTCTCTCCCTTTAGGCATTCAGTTGTATTTCCCACAAATATTTAGATCACAAAACCTTTTACCTGTTTAAGAACATTTAGTATTCACTATTGTTTGGCAGATCTGTCTTTGGGAAAATTTCTATTATCCAATGTCACTTGTAAATAAAACATACGAAAAAAATCTAAGTGAAATATTTGCAAATGAATTATACTAAGTTATGATAAAAAAACAAATCAACATGACAGTTTAAGGTTTATTTCAAGTTAGAGATATTTTAGTATTAGTATATTTAGTAACATGATTTATCTCCATAAACAGGAAAAAATCACATAAGATTTCATTTCATTCCTGAATAAAGCATTTAGTTAATTAGAGGAAAAAATAGACTTCCTTAACAACACAAAACCAATGGTCAGTATTAGACACACTAATTAAATTAGATTCATCTCTCTTAAACAAGGTCATTTTTCACTATTATTACTATTAAGTTAACATAGATGAGAAATATCAAGCAATAAGAAAAGACTAAGAAAAGAAAATAGATGTAAATACAGCAAAGGCAGAATCACAATGATCACGAAATAAAATTTGAGTTAGCAGAACAATATTATAAGTGATAAGCATATAAACAAAGTAGAATAAATAGGAAATATAGGCTAAATGAGATCCAATTTGCAATATTAACATAAATACACATTACCTTGAAATAAATCTAAGGGAACTACAAAATAGCATTAATGAAAATTTAAGTACATGAGAATATAATTTTTCTCTTAATGGGAAAATATTATAGCTTTAAACTTGTCAAGAGTCCTCAATTTTATTCATAAATGTAATGCAATAGAATAAAAGACATACTCACAGTATTTTTGGAAAATACATGGGTGATAATGACCAAAAACACTTTCAAAAGTAATGGCATATGCAAAGAAAGAGGGACAATTTATTATACAAAGATAATATAATGCTATAATTATTAAACCATAGTGTGCGGCCATAGAGAGAAATTAAACATAAGCAAGAGGCCAGAAACACACTCATAAATTTAAAAGAAATGTAGAGCATTTTAAATTGTAAGTTAAGTTCACCTTTCAATGTTAGAAAATTGACTAAATTAAAAAGGGAAATCAATTTAAATTAATTTAACAAATCTTAATTGCCTGCCTAGTAAGTGCTGAGTAATGTTCTAGAAGATAGAACAAAATGACAAAATCTGATGCCTCTGTGAGGACAACATATTAGTGGAAATACGGGCAATGGCATGAATAGGAAACTATCTGCGGAAATACCCACCCTCCACGCACACACCCAAAGACAGAACGAATGGCAGTGTGTATATGATAATGAAAATATCTTTTATGGCTGAAATCTTCCATAATAGAAGTTATATACAGAAAATTACACAAAGATTTACATGTAAAAATATTTACTACATCCTTATTTGTAATAAGAAAAAGTAAAACAAAGTGAGATGATTAAACAAATGATGATTTTTTTTAGATAATGATGAAATTCTATTAATCCTCTAAAGTTTAAAGTCTTAAATATTGTTCCCAGTATTACATTGAATTCAAAAATATAAGATAAAATTGAATTATAATTTTATAATATAAATTTGTGTATATGTGTTCCTTCCCCTTTTCCCTATATGTATATATACATATATGAGTAAAACAAACCTAATAAAAGCAATTGAAAGATTCCCCAAAATGCAGCCACAGAGACATGTTTAATGAAATTATAATATAAGAGTAGGATGAAATAGTATTAATTATTAAATACTGTGCTTTGAGAGAATATTGATTGCTATAGAAAATGTTGTCAATATAAGCTATTGTAGGGAAATATTAAAATATATTTCTGTGTGGTAAGATGTTGGAAATGCTATACAATTTTATACAATGTCAATGTTTTCATAACGGACATGTCTTACTTTTCTATTCAGAAGATATGTTAAATATAATTTTCAACAGTGTAATTTATGAAACCCATTTCAATATTCCATAAGCAGTAATGACTTTGTCTTCTATCCTCATGGTCCTAATTAGTGCATTGTTTTATGATGTTTGCTTAGAAGGGATTTGCCTGTTAGTTTTTGGCACGCCTCTTTGGTTTGATTAACGGGGACTTCTTTTCCACTCCCCGGCATTGCAATTGAGTGTTTGCTGTGGAGGAGGCAACAAGAAACAGGACCATATTATTATCTTCTCCCCCAAGCCTTCTTATTTTCCAGAGATTAGACATATTGGCTCAACAGCATTAAGTTGCTGTAGCAATTTCTATCTCAAGTCCCTTACACACAGGAGCAAATGACAACTTGCTCTGTCTGTCTTGTCTGTCACTTTCCAACTCAGAGAGTTGATGCCTCTTTTGTTCATTATTTAATACTGGACAGAGAGCTCCCAACATCAAACCATTCATGAAAACTGTTGGCCACTTGCAAGGGAAGAGCTGCATAAGCTTTCAGCATTCTCCTAGCTAAGAATAGATTTGGAGTGGTTCAAAAAATTCTTGAAAATCATATGTGGTACTGAGTTGGTTCATAGAGTTCTATTAGTCATCAATAAAATGATATCAATTATTACTGCTCCCTGAGGCAAAGCTACCCCTTGGCAACATAAAGTCTGATTACAGAGAGGACACAGAAGACAGTCAAGTCCTACGAGAGCCCATGACACATGAGAGCAAACATTGCACTGCCAACCACGGTGAGAAAGAGAACCGGCTTTACCCAGACAGCCATTCATTTCAACTTCAAAAAGAGTGGTGACCAGGATTTTTCTGTGCGGAGAAATTTGTTGGACAGAATGAGCGAGATAAGTCCACACACATGTGTCCCCCATCTGTAAACATGTTCAGATATTTTCTTCTCTCCCTCTTCTCCACAGGCATTTATTGCATGTATACTGTGGGTGAGATCAAGTTTTAAGAGGAGCAGACACAATGGCAATCAAAACAGATGAGGTTCTTACTTTCACTGGGCCTGAGTTCTGTGAGGAAGACCAATAAGAAATGAGTTAAGCAATTAAACAATATAATTTCAGGTTGTGATTGAAACACAAAGAAATGAGGAGTAGCTGGGTAGGAATGTAGAGGAAGGAGTTGTGTTTAGATAGGATAATTGGAAAAGCCACCTCTAAGGAAATTCCATGCATGTCAAAATAAAGAGTCAATGCTGAAAAGGAGTGCCCCCAAGACCTGTGCAAGGACAGCTCAGGTAGAAGGAATAGCAGGTGTGGGGTGGAATGTTGGCATGCTGCAACACGAACAGGGAGTCCGGAGGGTCTGCAACAGAGTTAACTACGTAGGATGGGTTCAAGGAGAGGGTCAGGTAGGACTGGCCGGCACAAGCCAGGTCATTTAGGATCTTATAATGAAAGACATCATATGGAGTTTCGATTTTGATTTAAGACCAATGAAGCATCATTAGAGAGTTTTAAGGAGAAAAGGGACCTGTTCAGATTTGCTTTCAAAAGATGACTCCGGCTTTTGAGTATAAAACGGCTTCAGGGTGGTAAGAGTGGATGGAAAAGAACTTGAGAGCCCCTCTGAGGAATACAGGTGAGAGGTGGTTGTTGGTTGAACTGGGGTGAATGAAAACAAACATCACAAAACAGAGAAAAAAATTATTCATTAACTATTTTATGTTTACATTTGGATTTCTCATGCTTTATCTCAAATAAACTTTAAGGTCTTTTCCAACTCTAAAATTCTAAAGGCTAATCATATATGACCTCAGGGAGATTCAACAATAACGTTTTTATTCTCTATAATCATTGTAATACATCTGATAGTGGAATAGCACCATCCATATCTATCCAAGCATTCATCTATTTAAAAATGTTTTTAAATTTTAAATTTCAGAGGTTGTGTATTTTTGCTGTTTTGCACACACTAGAGATCAATGTTTAGATTGGAATGAGTTGGTTTTAATTTATAATTCAAACCGTGATCTCAATTCTGTACTCTCTGGAGCCAGACTGTATCTCAGCCAGGAAACCTCTGAAGTGATGGTGATAATCTATGTAAGATAACTGACCTGTTGTGATACAGGTAGCAAAGGTAATATTGAGGAGCACAGTTTAAGAATTCCTCCATTATTATTCCAAACAATAATACTTTGCAAAAATTATATGATGATTTTTGAAACGGTGAACAACATTTATTCATTCAATCACTTGGTAAAATATAGGCCAATAAAATAGAAATGGTCCTAACCTTCACTACTTACAGTAAATTTCTGAAATAAAATTAATAAATAAGTGTGTGTGTGTGTATGTGTGTGTGTGTGTGTGTGTGTGGTGATAAATGCTATGAAGGATATGAGCAGGCCAGTGACACAGAGCAGAGGTGATATGGCAGCAACTCATGAAAACGTTATGAAAGGCCTCCCCGGGAGGACACATTGAAGCCTACACACGCCTTCAACCACGTGGAGAGTAGAGGGAGCAGCATTCCAGGTAGGGGGAATTTTATACACGAAATTTCTCAGACAGGAAAGGGCTTCAGCCATTCAGGGAAGAGAAAGGAGACCAATGAGGCTGTAGGCACGCAGGTACATGAACCCGAATCACAGGCAGAAATTAGAACAGAGTAAAGATCTGCAGCTATTGTAATGGTATGGACCTGAGTATGTAGGCAAGTGAAAGAGACTTTTAATGAAGAATCACCTTAAGTGACTGCATTAATTATTGCCATTAGTACTATTAAGGTAACTAAAACCTTGTTTAGACTAATGGATATGTAGGAAGCATTTTTCTTTCCTAAGCATCTTCTCATTAGTCAGTTTTCAAAGGAAACAGAAATGGTTCTGGATATTCTCTGTGAACAAATTTGGGAAGAAAGAGCTACTAAGTTTTATTAAATACTGACTTTATGTTGGGAAGAAAAAGCTACTGAGTTTCATTAAATACCTATTTTATAACAGTACTAAAAGTAAGGGATAAATTATTCATAAACTAATTTGTGTCACTTTTGAAAACGATGTTATAAACTCATCAGTAAAATATGTGTTTATAGCATGTGAAAAGTTCCCCCATAAGAGATCATCATTTTGCCTTTGAGCTCTGGCCTTCCTTTTTCACTTGAGAAGAATGTTCAGAATCCTGATACCTGAAGGGAATAGAATGATTTTCTAGGGCTGGGGGAGAAGTGTTGAAGACTTTGTTAGTGGGCATTGGCGGTGGGTAGGGATTGGGTAGAGGACATGGTAATCTGAGGAAAAGCTCTCTGAAACTAGGAGGGCAGGATTTTGTGGGTGGCACAAGAAGCAGCAGCGTACCCCACAGCAGTCAGGTGGGTAAAAGCTGCTTGGATGTCTGTGAAGGCTCAGCTCTTAGTCTGGGTGTCTAGCATAAAGTCAGCAGAGAGGACCGTAGTGAGGGTCACCACTCGGAGAACTCCCAGAAGATCTGGTATAATTTCTTATATTAAATCATGTAACAGGAAACAGTGGTAATTTCAGAGGATCAAAACCTGGGCCTTGCTCATGATTTCACAGATATAATACATAGCAGGTTCCAGGTCTAATCCAAACAATGGAAGGAAAGTACTAAAGAATTGTTATAGATGGACTTCTCTTTGACCTTGAAAAGTAACAATGTGGGATGGTTTATTTTTAATAAAGTATTTAAAATGTATATATAATACAAATATTTTACACTTTCTGTATAATACAATTAGTAGTTAATATATGCATACTATATTATTTACTATAATCCTATAAAAAGATATAATTATACCTACTATATATATGAGGAAACCAAAGCTCAGAAATAATTCATGACTTGTCAAAGATTATATATAAATGTGAAAGTGAGGATTAAAACTAAAACCATTCTGTCTACCTCTCTCCCACTTCTAAGTATATTGATACACATATAAATATATGTGTAGATGTACCCATAAAAATACATACATACATATATAGATAGTTGTAGCCTCTACATATGTATGATTCTTTTCCTTCTCCCTATATATCTTTCATCTTTTCCCTTTATCTTTCTCAGTAATTGCCTTTGCTTATATCTCTCCGTTCAGATGCAAGTACATATATCTTTATTATTTTTAAAGCAAATAAATAAAGTCTGCTTAAAGATACACAATTTTGAAGGCAAATAACTGTCCTATTTGCCCATGACCATCCCAATTTCAGAACTGTAGTCTGATGTCTCAAGAAATATTAGTCTCAGACAAATTGAAATAACTGGTCAGCTAAAGTTCAATGAAGCTATCCAATGAAAATAATTAAAACTAAAAAGTTAGGAAGATATACTGTAAAAAAGCATGTGACAATTCATAACACAATGAATATAGAGTTCTTTTAAATAACTCCATAATCCAAGAAAGAACTGAAAAATAACCTAAGAGATTAAAATGTGCTATTTAAAAAAAAATTCACTCAGGGAAAAGGTAACATATACTACTTTATTCTTAAAATTGAAATACTGAGAAATGTAATATAACAAATATGTATAAGAGAAGATTAAGGATACTACTGAAAGATTAAAAATAAAATGTTTACAAAACATTTTGTATGTGATATGCATACATACACATATATATTCACCTGTGCATAAGTTATATGTCAATCAGCTTTGTAATGAATATAAATACTTTGTGTTTCAAGGAATATAGAACATCATGATGTGTAAAGGCTTCACAGCATTCCATTTTATGGAGTTGTTACAGTCTGTTAGTTAAGAGCAAACTCTGAAACCAAAGAGCCCTTGTGACTTGGGGCAAAATAAATAATATCTCCATGCTCTAGATGGGAGAATTAAATGACTTAATAGTAGTAAGCACTTATAAAAGTATATAATCCAAGAATATTAGCTATTTTCATTATTATTAATTCAGCATAATGTACTGCATCAATTCTTATGTTTATACATCCAATTATTTTTTATAAAATAATCTCAATTCAATTTTTGAGAAAAAAAATTTGCTCGTTTATCAATATTTTCTCCATAAACTCTTATATATTACAAATCAATTAAACTAATTAAAATGCAAACGCTTTGGGCATCTAACACTTAAGGTAAAATCTGTATCCTTCTAATGTAAGATACTGGTATCTGTTTGAAATAAGTACATATGTGAACACTGGTAATACACATAAGAAGCACAAATTAATCAAGTAAGAACTGTATCTATTATCTGAAACTCCTGTGGAATCCTACCTCTAGCACTGTAGAATTGAGCTTAAGTGGTTCTTAAGGATAGAATTCCAAAGACTGATAGAAAACAATTCTTTATTTTCATAGTTTCTCTTCATCACAGTGAATAAACTAGCACTTCCGAAGTTAATATCAGAAATTTGACTTCATTGAAGGCCAGAATTAGATTTATCTTTTCTAAGATTTAATTTTAGAGGTTAATGTTCTGAGTCCTGCAGACTGCAAAAGTGATTTGTTCAAGATCATGCAACTATTCTATGGGCAACCCAGATTTCTACAGCTTGGAGAGTACCAGATTCTTAGCTTTCTGGGACTGTTGTGTAATATATATTTTGGGACATACAGAATCTGTCCCAAATCCTCTGAGGTTTTGGTGGGAAAGAAGTGGATGATTTTTTTGAACAAATTCATCTTCTAGTCAGCTTCTCAATTGCTATTTTCTCTGTGACATCTGATTTCCCCTAGCACACTTATAAGACAGGATTGTGTATGGTTCACTTCTACTTATAGTTTCAGGGTAACAATGAAGAATCACAACACAGAATAAGAAGTAAGTTTGCATTTAATCTAAGATATCCTGATTCCAAAATTTTATTATCCATTTTCTGTCATTGGATAATGACATTGAAAGTAACTAAGACTCTTCTTAGAATCTCATGCCTTTCACAAACAGTAATTCTCCTGCTGTCCCATTTTCTGTGTCCCATTTTCTTTTACCTTTCTCTTCTCTCCTTCCTCTGTCAATGTCCTCATATTTCTTCCCTTTCTTACAAAAGTCTTCTCATCCTAAGCTATCCTTGCAAAATTTTAGTTTCTTTATTATGAAGAGAAATTTCTTTCTCCCCTGAAAATTTTGCTTTTTACACTCAAAAAGAGTATATATTTTTTTCCAAGACAATAAAACCCCCTGACTTCAACAAGAATTATTTTACTCTCCTAAAAGGCCAAAGTTAGATAATCAATGTCTATTTTAAGTAGCATTTCCTTCCTATGACATTTTTGAGTCAATGTGTTCAATTATAGAGGATATTTCTTGAGTCAGATTGAAAAACATTGCTTCCCAGCAAGAGAATGTGGTTTTCTCACTTCATGCACATTTTCCTGGGACACAGCTTTTGCAGAACAAAGTCTGTGTGCTCATTTACTCTTTAATAAGTACTTCAAAGTAGTATTGAAGGAGCATAAAGAGTGTTCTGCAACTCTGTCACATTTCTAGAAGGGAACCTACAGCATCCATAACCTCTCTTGTGACAAGACAGAAAGTATTTTTATTTGTGAGTCATATGAAAAATACATTAGATGAGGGAAGGAAAAGTCACATGAATCCTCTTCTGTGTCTTCTGCCTGACTCCAAGCCATTAATTAGCTCATTGGAATGTTGTAAGATGCCAGGTTCCAAGCTATACACAGAGGCACACCTTGAGGTTCAGGAGTACAGCACACACAAGGAACCTGCATTTTCATTGCCTCTTTCTTTCCTCTATGTCATACTCTCATGGCCTACTGAAAACATTTTCCCCAGACTCCAGTTACCCATCAACTCCCTCCCAGGCATTGTAATTCCTGGTATTTACTCCATTTCTGACCTCCCTTCATTCAGAACTTCACTTTCACATGACACATATGCATTTTTGATGACTTAATTATGTCCTTGCTCAAGTCTGACTTAGAATTGCACCTGTTTTTAGGTTCACTCTGCCTTTGTCCTTTAGAGGGCTCTACTCCATAAAGTATTACTGGTGAAGAAAGCTCAACTATGAAGTTACTGAACCTTAAACTTCAAGTGTCCTCACATGCATGGGTCCTCATGAGGGCCAACCAGTTCCTAAGAGTGGTATGGTATTTTGGAGAGGAGAAGTCAGGTTGCATTTTCATGTAAGCATTTCTAACAAATTGTCTAAAGGAATCTCAAAAGTAAGTAATATGGGTAAATAAGACTCCAACAAATGTTTGCAATTTTTTCTCATTCTAAATAAATATTCTATTTAATACCAAATTTTGCATTTGTAATTGTGTATTCTTTCTTAAAGAGGTCCCCTTAAGTTGCATAAGCTTCAGGCACAAGGTAACCTGGATCAGACCTTGATCATCAGATCCAGGTTATTCATGATGACTTTCAAGCAGTATAGAGATAGGTATGCCAAACTGAAGAATACCTAATCCTTGGAAAATAAGGTGATCATGAAGAGCAAAATCAGAAAATTTAGCAAATTAACTAATAATATGAGTGACTGGGAGAAATTAGAATATAGTTGACCCTTGAACAAGCCATAAATTAGGTTAACCAATCCCTGAACAGTAAAAAATTTGCATATAACTTTTGATTCCTTGAAAACTTGACTCATCCCTTGATATGAGGTAGAAATTGGTCTTAGGATCCCCAAGGATACCAAAATTCACGGATGCTCAAGTCCCTTATCAAAAAAATGGCATAGAAAAATGCATGCAATCAGATTCCCAACTACAGATTAAAATAGTGTTTTCAATTCAGCATTACTTGAAATTTCTGGTGTTTAAACCTGGAGATATGAAGGGCCAACTGTATATTTCTTGAAAAAAAATCTGTCTATAAATGAACCCACACAGTTCAAACCCGTGCTGTTTAAGGATCAACTATATATACCTGGTGTAAAGTGGAAAAAGTAAGTCCTGGGAACTTGTTTTCCCTTTAAAAGGACAGAGGTCATAGGTATTTAATAAATATTTTTAGAATAAATGAATTAATAGATGAATATAATAGAAGACATAGCCTTATAAAATCTCTGGCTAAAAGGGTCTACCTTTTTACTTTTTTAGAGTTCAGAAAAAGAAAGCAAAGAAGTGAATCATGTCAATATTTTTAGCACTGTCTAGGAAAGAACATGTCCTCAGCTTCCATAAACACTAAGTAATTTCGATGGCTCTTTCCCTGGAGTGGCGTCTTCACTCTAGTATAACAGAGCTCTGGGGTATTGATCATCTAGACCAGGCATGTACAACCTGCAGCCCAGGATGGCTTTGAATGTGGCCCAACACAAATTCTTAATATATTATGGGGGGGGGGAGGTTGTAACATTTTTTATTTTACCTCATCAGCTATTGTTAGTGTATTTTGTGCATTGCCCAAGACAATTCTTCTTCTTCCAATATGGCCCAGGGAAGCCAAAAGATTGGATACCCCTGATTCAGACCATCAACTGTATGTGTCTCTGGGATTGCCATCCTGTCAAAACACCTGCTGATTGTGATGCAGCATCTTAGAAAGAATTCCCTTGAGGGAGAGATTATGTTAGTTAGAAAAGTAATATCTGGTTATTATTTAAGTTCACATGAGAGTTCTGTTACTATTGTAATTTAATACTCTTTCTCATTGTAAGGGGAGCCTGAATAGAGGTATCCTTAGTACTTGGAAAAATAGGAAGACCCTTCAATAATGAAACTAGGAAAATCCATACCTAGTGGTGATAACTACCTGAAGAACTAATGTGTATATAAGGCTTTGGACTATGGATATCAGTACCCTGTATCTGTGTGTCCTTTTAAGGTTCATTTGTAGACTACAGCCACTGCACTGGGCCACTGCTTCCCTCTCTCACAAGAGGCTCAATTACAACATCCAGAGCTCCCGCAAAGACATCACTACACCACTCCTTAACATTATTATATTAGAGAGATCCAATTCCAGGATGAGTTATCAGCCAAAAAACAGAGGTATCCTACTTCCAAGGGCAAATGCTGACAATTACAAAAAAGAGAGAGTTGGCACTAAGCGGGATGGAAGAGCTGTGACATTCACAAAAGACACACCCAAGTATGGCTGCTGAAAACAGATCTGCAGGGAATTGACTCCCTAGAGCAGATTGGTTTCCCTTTTTTTCTAAGAGATTATGACTAAAGGGTATCAAAATATATAAGTAAAGATGAACTATTAAGGAAAAAAGGATACTTATATAGCTTCAAATTTCCTGTCCTATAATATTTATATTCTTTCATGTATAACATATATTTACACATTATTTGATACTCCTCCCTCCAGGATGTAAAGCTAAATTCTCTACCCTTGAGTGTGGGCTAAACTTAGTGATTCATTTATAATGAATAGATTATAGAAAGAAGAAAAGACTAATTTTAGAGTGGAGACATCTGACAGACACCGCTTTAACCAAGTGATCAAGGTTAACATCCTAAGTCATGTTAATTTTATGTGCCCCTGGCCCCAAAGGATGTGATGAAAAACGTACTTCATGTATGTAGTTTTCTTTTTAAAAAACAATTAATTTCAGTCTGGTTATTTAAAAGTATCAAACATGCGTAAATTCAGGATGGTCTATGTAACACTTGGTCAGTGCTTTTCAAAAGTTTCAAGGTAAACAAAATGGTTGAGAACTTCACAAATTAGACAAAACTAATGATGATGGAATAAGACATAATGTTATGGGTTAAATTGTTTCCCCACAAAGTTCATATATCCAAGAACTAATACTAACTCTCTAATACTTTAGATAGAATGTGACTGGATTAGGAAACAGGGCCTTTAAAAAGGTAATTAAAATTAAAAGAGATCATTGGGATGGGCCCTAATCCAATGTGACTGGTGTTCTTAAAAGGAAGAGACATTAGGGTACTGACACAGAAGAAAGACCCTGTGAAGACGGAGGGACAGGGCGGCCACCCACAAGTCAAGGAGAGAGACCCCAGAAGAAATCATCCCTGCTGACGCCTTGACCTTGGACATCTAGCCTCCAGAACTGTGAGAAAACACCTTTCTGCCATTTAAGCCAGTTCTCTAAAAGTGAACTGGCTTACAAGTTTTCTGGACTAGATGTTGGAAACAAAGGGGACACTAGTGGAAAAACCTGGTAACACCTGGGTAAAGTCTGTAATTTACCTAATAGCACTGTGCACACGTTCACTTCTTAGTTTGGATAAACAGACATGATATTAAGATGGAAGATGTTAATTTTAGGGGGTAACCGAGTGAAGAGTATAATAGATCTCTCTCTAGTATCTTTATTTCTTTTGCAAATATAAAATATTTCAAAATAAGCAATATTTTTAAATCTAAAGACAAAGAAAATATAAAACATGCATAAGACAGGACATACTGGAAACAAAGAAACAAACAAATAAACAAACAAAAAACCTGAGCTTTCTATTACAAAGTAAAGTAGAAGAGACATATTGAGGTGAAATCAGAGAAGAGCTAACAGAGGGAAAGGATGCCAAGGACAGGTTTCACTTCTGTGTAGCCTTCTCTGTATCCCAGATGCTCAGGCAACCTTAGTTACAATTATTGGAATCTCTTCATTTTAGTCTTGAAAAAATTAAATCTGATTACCAAAGTTGCAAAGACTAAGTGAAGGGGGAACTCAGAGGGCACTTCATTGTAAGAAATCAACACACTGAAAACAGAACCCAGGCTACTCACCCTGAGCTGCGTTTCCTGTATCATTAAAGAGATGACTCCCTCACTTCTTACACATATCCTGTTCATCAGCAGGAGGAGTCCCTTCAAACTCCTAAATGTTCTTCTTTCACAAGGATTTTACCTTTAATGTTGTTACCAAGATGGTGATGATGATGATATGATGTGATTGTTGCTGGACACGTGCACCCTCTAACCCACGCGTGTCAGAAGGCATGTTGAGCGTCAGGCTGTGATCTCACATTGTATGAGAAAACGGACAGTGGATTCATAGTTCTGTCCTCACATAATGGCCCCCATTGCACTTCAAATAAGGAAAAGCACATCCTTGACAGGTTCTATAAGACCCTTTGTGGTTAGACTCTTGTCTACTTCCCAAGCTTCACTTTGGGACAGGCTTGCTTTCTGCTTCTGCACTGTAATACCTGTTCAATAAATATGTGCTAAAGGAATGAAAACGGAAAAATTCATAAGAGACAGTATTCGACTGCAGAACTTAATTTTTTACCATCTGGTGACATAGGCAAGTGACAGACAATTAAGTGCTATGATGGAAGTGTGGAGAGAACAATATGTGAGGTTTAACTATGGAGATTGGGCAAGGAATGCAGAGTTTATGACTTTGCATCTGAGTTTTGAAGGACACTCAGGAATCCACTCTTCATTCAAGCAGCAGAATGTTTCAGACCCAGAAAGGAGCACACACAGATGTGCAGAGATAGAAGACAAACCAGCCCTTTTCGAGAACCGTGAGCCCTTGCCCTTGTTTGATGGTAGGTAATCATACTTATAACTTGCAGGCTGACTGAGCATCCTGGCTTGAACCTACTATTACTTAAATACAATGCAATGTCTGTGTGCTTAAACATATTCTTCTTTGTATTGCTCTGGATATTCAGAAGCTTAGAATATATATATATATATATATATATATATATATATATATATATATATATATATATATATATTAGCTGTTATTTGTCTATCAATATCAAATTTTAAATTCAAGAGACATTTCTCTTTTACTAGAAATAAGGTTACAAACATCTGTAGTCATACCAGAATTCAAACAAAGCAAAATTTTATATTTTGTAACTTGAGCTCTAAGAGTAGAGATGGCTATAAAGTCTGATATCTTTAATTGAGACCACACTTAAAAGGTTTTTTCGCTAAGGCATGTAAAGGGAACATTTAGATAATGTATTACTTTTAAAAAAAGATGAAAGAGAATGAGACCTAAATAGCTTAAAAAGTATCTGCTAGAGGGCATTCATGAGGCTCAATAGAGAACCTGAACTCATGTTACACGAGCAGAAATAAAAGTAAAAGTTGTTTCACATCTCCATTTTTAAATAGAGTTAGTTGTCATTAATTGTCATAATGTAAATATCCAATCTGGCAGAACTGTTTCAGGAAAAGCATGTACGTCTTAAATGTTTTAGAAATTTTCTTTGGTCCTGGGTTGATAACCACACATTTCCATGAATAATGGCACACTTCATAATGTCTAAATACTGCACATTAGTATTCCTAGTGAGCACTTATGTCACATTCTCTTTTGTAGAAATTCTCCCACAAGATGCCTTATCAGAATATATTATACGTGGTTCCAGCCCCTTTGTGTAGATAGGGAACGAATCAGTATTGAGTTCATTGAAGAAGCAGATGCTGAGGAATTAGTTTGGAACATATAACATACAGGCTGAAAAAACCCAGATCTAGGGAGCATAGTGTAATGCAAGGAGCAAGCCCTTTGTTATCAGGCAAACCTGACTGTCAATCAAAGCTCTACACACACCCACTATAAAAACGTGGGAGCACTGTCAGTTACTTTATTTATAAAAGTAATATTATAATTCCTATGTTGTATGGTGTAAACAATAAATAATCTTAAAAATGCATGACAAAATATATTAAGTATTAGCAGGAATTTCCCCCCGACCCTATTGTTTTGTTTTATCCAGTGTCTTTCTATTGCAGACAAGAGGGCATTTCACTCTTAAGAAGTCAGAGAAAAATGACAGGACAGACCTGAAGAAGATAGAGATAAAGCCTTCACTTTTTGTCTTGAAACCTTTCCGTCAGAGTGGATTTCAGTCATGACAGAATGCAGGTGATATAAGAGGAGAATTTGTTCCAGTGAAATTAGAGGAGGTCCTCATTCCTGGGACTAGGGAAGTAGGTCAAGGGTGAGGAAGCAAAGGGTAATTGTGCAAAAAGCACTTCTTTGAGAAATCATGTGCCCTCCTCCTTGGTCAACCCCCCAAGCTTGGGCCTAGGAGATTAGGTATTAGAGCCTGAGTGAGATGAGGAGAGTCCTCCTTGGGGGCAACAGAGGAGGCCACCTCCTTGGGGCACAGAGTGGAAAGTTGGGACCCAAGAATAGGGAGAAGCACCTCGATGTGAGGCGTTGTTGGCAATAACTTGCAGTGGAGTGTCAGAGGCTGAGGGAGGTAAAAGGGATACGTGAATAAGGATAAGCAGTTACTAAACAGGAGACTCATTACGTACAAGGGGTATTGATTAAACAAGTCGGTATTTCTGGATAGTGGGAGCCAGGTTTTTCACTGTTTGAGAGGGAATGTGTAAATATGAAAAGAGAGAGAAAACTAGATTTCTAGTGTGTAGCCCTAGAAATCAAAGTTGTTAGCATAAAGTCATGGTTCTCAATCTGGACAGAAATTTAAAATATTGAGTTTGTGTGTGTGTGTGTGTGTGTATGTGTGTGTGTGTACATGAACACACATATGTGCATGCATGTGGTAGCTAGCTCTCTTCATTGAGAACATCTTCAAGTAGTCATATCCCAGTAATTGTGAACATGTGCAGTGGCCAGGTCTTGGTGTATAAATACGTTCCACTAAGAGTGTAGCAGAAATCTAGGTCTGGCAGAAAGAATCACCCAAGCACCAAAGATAGAAGAGGAAGGGGTTCTTTATTCAGCCAACGGAGCCACGGCAGCCAAAAGTCTAAAATGGCTGAGCTCCCTGACCCACTCTGGTCCTGTCCTTTTACAGGACTTACAGGCTTAATGGAGCAAATGTGTTGCCTTTTGGTGGGTCATTACACATGAAAGGACTCAGCAGGATCATCACTAGTTCCAGGCAGTTAAGGTAGGGTTATTGCAGGAAAGTGAGTCAGCAGAATCATCCACTTAATCAGATAACTCTTTATGGTGGGGCATCCCCCTTCTATAGGAACATGGATTTCTGGAAGAAATGACTGACTATAAGGTCCAGAAAGTATCAGATGACCTTGGATCACTTTGTAGTATCAGAAAGTCAGGAAGGAATCAAAAAATGGTGAAAACGGGTCAAAAGAACACGTGCTTTTCTCGACAAGAAGGCAACTGAAAAGGGTCTCTATTAGAAAAAGCTGAAATAAAATGGAGCATAAAATAAATAATTAAGGCAAATTATTATATATGTCATGAAATAAAGTAGGAATTCATGAATCTTTACTAATATAAATATTAAGAGAGTAATTGGAAGAAATAAAATGCTTTTTTTACAGTGTACCGCCACCGAAGAAATGGTGGGATGAAAAAAATCACCTTTTGGCAACCACAATAGTAATAATTAATATGTCCAATGAGCATCAATGATATTATTAATGGTAATATTTGATGAGGAGTTAGATATTTACATAATCTCAAATTATCTCTGCAAAAATACTTATAATTTATGAAAAGAAGTAACTTTATATTAGAAAATTTTGGCAGCCACCATTTTAATCAAAAGGCCAAAATTAATATCACCAGTAATGGGACAAATCAAAAGTGTATGCTTGAAACCTATATAATTTTACTAGCCAGTGTCATCCCAATAAACTTAAAATTAATTGTGCACCCCCTGAAGGATACAATGAAAAGAACACAGAAACTCCTTTGTGATATTTCGGCCCTAAATAAATAATTTGAACTTAATCTGGAATAAACATCAAACAAGCCCAAATGGAGAGATATTCTACAAAATAACCCAACTGTAATTTTCAAAAGTAAAGCTTGTGAAAGTCAATGGAGACCGAAAAACAATTCCATGTTGAAGATATGACAACTAAATAAAATTGCAGTGCATTGGAGGTAATGTACCAATGGCAGTGGTCTTACTATATTAATGTTAATTTCCTGTTTTCCTTTTTTCTTTTTATAATTGAATTATTTTTAGAGAAATGTCCATGTCTAGCATGATGTGGCATGATGTTGGCAGTTTATATTCAAATGGTTCAGAAAAAAATGTTTTTGTGCTAGTTTTATGATTTCATGTGATTTTGAAATCATTTGAAATATTTGAAATAAAAAGAGATAAAGCTATGAGACTATATAGTTTAACTGATACATGGCTGGTGTTCAGCTTAACAGAACTTGTCTATATAGATCTAGCTTTGTCTCTAAATCACTGTGTGAACTTAGATGAGTCATTTCTTCTTCCAGAATATTAGAATATGCATCGGTTGGGCACTATAATAGTTTTCTAGGTTCAGACACCTTAGATTTCTAGACTGTAGGCTTCTGGTACAGGGGACAATTTTTGTAAAGTTATAGCAGTGTGTTAAATTGTTAAGTTCTTCTGGAGTAACTTTATAAGTTGCAATGAGAAAAATCTTTCTCTCAGTTTGCTCAGACACAGAAACACTACCCTTGGAGCACTGGACTTTGTCTTTCAGGGATAGTGAACAAGACAGTGCCCAGGCTTGCAGCAGACAGGTTCCAACTTCGCCAATTGTTTGACTTGCTTTAACAAAGGGACAATATGTTTATGGGCTCATCTCTCTCACCTAAGCATCCTCAGAATTCAAATCCAAGTGTAGGAGCTGAATTAGTAAGGAAATCAATACATGGTTGGACATTTTAATACACATTATAAAAATTTAGCCCCCATGACAGTAAACATAAAACACTTAAACTATATCCTGTCTGTCTCGTTTGTATTTATACCTATACTGACTAGAATACTAAATAGGACATAGCATACAAACAGTAATTATTTGTTGAATGAATCAACAAATAAGTGAATGAAAAGATGCATAGATGAGAAAATATTGTATTGGATATGCAATTTTATTGAATTTGTTCAAGGAATGATTGCTAATTAAGTTCATTTATCTCTGGGTAGGCTTCAAATTAGCCAATTGTTTTCCTCTTATGATTTTTTTAAACCAGCAATATCACCATGAAAAACACAATCGTATGCATTAGGTATACCCATTTAGACAACAGAATATAACATAGTTCATTGAGTGGTAGGTCTAATTAAAGCTTAATTATTTTTTTCTAACTCTAATCTTTACAACAGCATTAGCAACACAGTTGTCCTGCCTTTCACCAATCAGATCTTGCTTTGTTACATTGTTATAGTTTATTTGAGAGAGAGAGAGAGAGAATGAGAGAGACAGATTTCAATTAATTTTCTTTATGACCAGTAGCATGGTAATGTTTTCTTCATATAGGTCCCGTGCATTTTTGGTAAGTAAATTTCTGGTTATGTTATGTTTCTATTTTCCATGTAAATAAAATCATTTTTTCTCATAAATATCATATTGTATATTAATTATTCAAGAAAAATTCCAAATATAAAAGGGTTGCATTTCAAACTGAAAAGATTATTATGTTCAGAGCCACATCCTATTACTGCTTGCTCATAAAATACTATAATTACCAGCCAAATCAAACATAACTTAAGAATAAGGGTAATATAAACTCTATTCAAATGCCATAAATATTTCATTAGGCATTTAACTTCTTATTTATGTTTTTATAACATTTACTTCAGAGATATGGGCATCAGGACTCGCCTTGAAATGGGCATAGTTTTCTTTGGTATATGCTGGAGTTTTGTCAATGCAGACTAATCTCAAAACTGTACCTAAAACTAAATCTTGACATTTTATAGATTAACGTTTTAAGAATTGACAAAGACAAGGATATAGTATCACAATGATAGCACTTTAATTATAAAAGAATTTAAATACTATCATTTTTTCTGCTCATCAAAGAACAGAGGTTTTATGAATATTCATAAAATACATGTAATTAGATTAATAAACAAAGGGGGGGATTTCTGAATTTCCTGGAAGCCAAAGCCAAAATAGAACCACAAGCAATTACAGTGTCAGTCATACATGCTTGGATGTACACACACATTATTTTCTAACAACTAGAAATGTTCTTCGCTTGCTTATATTCCTCTGCGTGTTTTAGGAATTGGGATAAAAGTCGAAGCAGTACATTTTCTGGAATTTATTGCCAGTTAATTCTCATTTACTTTTCATCAGTAACAGTTACTGCCAAGGGGTTTGGAAGTAGGCGGGATGGCAGAATCCTTGTCACAACTGTGACACTGCCTGGCTTGGGACTTTGGCCCTCTGCGCACAATGAGGCTTTGCAGCAAGTTCCCCAAATCTTGCAGGAAGTCACCTGCTTTAGTGTTACAGGATCTGGTCTTCTTGCAGATTCAGATAACTCCTTGCTTCCCTGAGATCCTTGTTTTTTCCTGACCTTCACAACATCATCCCTTACAAATATATTGTAAATACCTAATTTTTTGTATTAAATTCCTTCAATGTTTTCTTGAGCAACCCCTGATGCTGAAGTATTCAGTACCATAATAGGTTGAATAAACAGTCACTAAAAACTCGGAACCTAAGATTTATTATGTGGGAGGTACACTGACTTTTTCAACCACTATCCACATTTCTTATCTTCCTTTGAATTAAGTGGGACCCGCTATCTAGTTCTGCCCTAAAGGGCTCTGAAAGGAAGTTATGATATGCTTTTGATATAAAAACCAGGATATTAAATAACTATTACATTATTTTTTGTCTAGTTCCTGTGTTCTTACAGGCAAAACAGCATTTGGTCCTCAAGTGTCAATGATAATATCTATCGACTGTTCCAGTACTTTGAACAATGTTGCACTGAAACCCTGATGTTAGAGGCCGGTGCGTGTCAAGGATGATACTCTTATTTTATCTTGCTTATACTTTGAATGCAACACAAATGTATTTCATACTCTTCATAATTACACAAGCATAATTACAAAACAATAAACATGGATTGGTTTCTACAGATGAAAAGTATGTCCTTGAGATGTAAAGCTAAGGCATCTATGGCCATATTGAGTATTGAAAATTCTCTGCATTTATTCCTTTATTCAACAAAAACCTTCTTAGTACCTTCTTTGTACCAGGCATTGTTTTAGAAACATTAAATTATTTATTAGTCAGCTTGGGCTGCCATAATAAGATACCACAGATTGGGCAACTGAAGCAACAGAAACGTTTTCTCATAGTTCTGGGGGTTCTAAGTCTAAGAACCAGGTGTCAGCAGGGGTTTTTTTGGTGACACCTATCTCCTCAGCTTGCAGATGGTGCCTTCCTTCTGTCTTTTTCCATGACTTTTTTCTGTGCTTTCAGAAAGAGAGTGAATGCTGATGTTTCCTCTTCTTACAGGGATACAAATTAAGTCCCCACACTTATGACCTCAGTGAACTTTATTGCCACCTTAAAGACCCTGTCTCCCAACCCAATCACATTGCTGGGGAGTGGGGGGTTGTGTAAACCTTCAACACGAGAATCTGGGAGTGGAATACAATTCTATAACACAACACAAGCAAAATTGTTTTCCAGAGTGAAGAAAGATTTAGGAAGAGTGCCGGCTTCTAATAATTAAAATACTCAGTACTACAGAAAGAATTCCAAATGCAAGAGTTCTGATTATTAATCTTAAAAATGTACTTACATAAATTCTATAAAGGTTTTATGAATTTGATGCAAATTTTTTCTAGGGTTTTTTTTTTTTTGTATTTTCTAACACTTGGTTTACTTTATTGCCAGTATTTGCCTTCTAAATTCAAGATTTTTAAATGTATTGATACCAAGAAGAAGGAGGAGGCAATGACGGCAGCTCAGAACTAACGTGCTGTCCATGGCTGCAGTCCTGATCTAGAGTCAGAGGACACTCATGCACCTGCTACTTTACCCCCCAGCAGAACTACCTGAGACTACTTCTGCCCAAGAACCTCCCCACTCTTCAGAGCCTTTTTTTGCCCCAATGGTGTTCCCCAAGGCATGAGACAGAAAGGCTTCTGTTGGTGTGCTTGTGAACATCTAAGCATGTCATGTACCAAGGGCAGCAATGCCCTCTGACCTGTGAACACTTTAAGTAAGCACTTCTACTGAAAAGCTTCTCCCCAGGCAGAGGACACGGTAAAGAACCCTTGGACGACTGCTGAGGCAAGCAAGCCACAGGACATGCCGGGCAGAACTAGACAGGGTCCTCAGTCACCTAGAGCAGGGGCTCCCAACCCCCACACCACAGATGGTAGCAGTCCTTGGCCTGGTAGAAACCAGGCTGCACAGCAGGAGGAGAGTGGCAGGCCAGCGAGGGAAGCGTTGTCTCTCTTTGTAGCTGCTCCCCATCACTCACATTACCACCTGAGCTTTCCTCCTGACCGATCAGCAGTGTCATTAGATTCTCACAGAAGCACAAACTGCACATGTGAGGGATCTAGGTTGTGTGCTCCTTAGGAGAATCTAATGCCTGATGATCTGAGGTGGGGCTGAGGCAGTGATGCTAGCACTTGGGAATGGCTGCAACTACAGATTAACATTACCATAGAGGTTTGACTGCACAGAGACCATAATAAATCAATTGCTTGCAGACTCACATCAAAACCCAAGTTCAGGACTCCCACTGATTCTGCATTATGGTAAGTTGTATAATTACTTCATTATATATTACAATGTAATAATAATAGAAATAAAGTGCCCAATAAATGTAATGCACTTGAATCATCCTGAGAACATCCCCCACCACCCCCGCTCTGTGGAAAAATTGTCTTCTACGAAACTAGTCCCCGGTGACAAAAAGGTTGGGGATCACTAAACCAGACCCCCCCTAGAGGGTCTCTTTGTACAGACACTAGTACTATGAGTGCTGATCCTCCTGGTGGGCAGTGTCCTAAGTCCCAACGAGTTCTAGAGCTTGACTTGTCCCACTTGGCCACCACAGTGTGAACCAGAGCCTAAGCACAGCTCATTCCTACAGTCTCTTCTGAACCATTTTCATGGCTAATACCTTCAGTGTGGGTCAGGTTCCTCCACTCATGGGCACTATCATCATGGCACAGGGGCACCACAACTATGGCAAAGCTTGGTTTCAACCTAAGTTAAACTACAGAGTGCCCATACAGGGCCACAAACCAGCTGTGACCCTGTCCTGTGGCAGATCCTCCAGCCCAGTCATGGCCTGAGAGGATTGTGTTTGGTTCTAGGCACCAGTGGCTTTGAAAGTCTTTGACAAGTGCATGGGTATGCTTCTTAATCATGAAATGAATGGCTATAGTATCTTTTCTTCTGTGGCACCAAGTCACCCATCTCTTGCTGGGAGGTAGTAGAGTTGCTTGCTGGTGAGAGAAATGTTCTGGCCTTTTGGCTGCTTGCTTCCTCTCCACAGACTTTCTGGAGGGCTGACCGTCTGGCTGGGACTGTAGTAATCATTACTGAACAACATCTCCAGATATACCAAAGGTGCATTTTCCCAGAGGGTGCTGGGTCAGGCTTATTTGTCTGTGGGTCCACAGACCAATACTACTATGTAGGTGGCCCTTTGATGCAGCTTTGCACCAGGGACATAATGTGAATGTGACTCATCAACTTAAATATGAAATGAATGAATTCATATTAAAAATATTTTTAAATGTATCTTCAAAATTATCATTTGTAAAATGTGAAAAGTATTCAACATATGTAAAAATCAACACTTAAAAGTTATTTGAAGGGTCTTGTAATCTTTATTATAAGCAAGAACTGAAACAAAGTAAATCTGAAATTTTGTGGGATGGGCATGTGTGAAGGAAGTAGATACTCTTTTGACTTTACATATTTCATCAGTTGGATTCATTAATTATGCCTATGGTGTGGGAAGTTTCCAATTCATTGTTATTCTGGCACATGTCAAAGAATATACTGCTATTTAACTATAGTGTCAAATAAAAATCTGCTAAAAAAATTTTTCAAGCCCCAGAAGAACAATGATATTTTAACACAGAAAGATTTATTATAAAATGAAATGCCCCTTACTCTATGCAGATAAATAGAACAATGGTTGCTTTATAAATTACCTAATTATTTTATGTCTGTGTGACATTAAAACAAAGTAAAATGTAATACTTTCCCATATTTCCTTTATTTTTGCTTTGGATTCCTTTAAAACCCAGCTCTCTTTAATTCTGTGTTAGTCAATTCAGACCACTACAATAGAACACTACAGATAACCATTTATTTCTCACAGTTCTGGATACTAGACCCCAAGATCAGTAGCCAGCATGCCAGGGTTCATGGTGAGGACCCTCCTCCTGGTTAACAGATGGCCTTTTTCTTGTTGGAGAGAAAAAGGGCCAGCTGTTTTCCACTTGCTTATAAGGACACTAATACCATTACAGGGACTCTATTCTCATGACCTAATTTCCTCCCGAAGATCCAACTCCAAATACCGTCACATCAGGGCTTCAACCTACAAATTTTAGAGGAATACATTTAGTCCAAAACTTGTAATGTAACATTTTAGGTATGCTTATAGTTTCTCTATTGTAGTTAATGAGCATATATACTCTTTTCTTTTATCTTTTTTGTATTATTGCAGAAAAGAAAAGAAAATTAAGGCAATTTTTTTAGTAGCCTATCACTTTTAAAGTCAAAATATATTCCATTTATTTTTTTTTCTGTAGCAGTCATTTGTAAACTCCATTGTGCATCCAGAGTCCATGGCAGGGAAAGCATAAATTGCTACACCCCTCCCCCAGGCTTCCGATTCATAGGTCTGGAGTGAGAAGTACTTTTGCACCACTCTTGAATATTTTTTATCTTTTTTTCTCCTCTGCCTTATTCTGGGTAATTTCTTGGGATTTCTCTTCTGATTCGTGTATTTTCTTACCAGTTTTGTCATTAGTAAATATTTTTGAATGAATTGTGGACTCCAAGAACAAAGATTCATTTGATGTGAAGTCCAAAAAGGAATTTATCTGCTGAGTTGGGTTCCCCATGGTCAACCAAGGACCCAAATTTTATGAATACCAAGAGTCTAGTGGCCATTTACTTATAGGGGCTCCTACTGTACTCTGCGTACCTGAAAGAAACTCAGACTGAACTCTTGTCTTCCCATAGTATGCCCTGCTTTTTACACTGAGTCCACCAATGGACTGAAAGCTGCCCTGTCTAATTAAAACTGCACAATTCGGATACTTCATTTACATAAAACAGACCTAAATGAGAACCTCGCAGGAAATTTTGCTATAAAAGACAGCCTCCCTTTGTCTCAGTGGAACACAATTTAGGTTGCTACCTGAATCTGAGTCTCCCTGGCTTCAGCTCCTTTTTGTTAAAATAAATGTTTTTAGTCCTTATTATAATCTAAAATTAATTTGGGTTTACAGAATGAACAAAAGTTCTGCTCATTTCGGGCCTGCTTTACTATTAATCTATACCTACGCATTGTGCCATTGTGTGGGTAACTCCTGCGTTGTTCTTTAGTAGTTTATTTAAGTACTCTCTAACACTCGGCAAGTATTCAGCCATAAATACTTCTATTTTTTTATATTACATGGCTGGGTACTTTCCTGGACAGCCCTCATAGTCCTCCAAGAAAGAGGCCCCACCTGTACCATCTTCCTGTCATGTTATCCTGAATAGTGAAGTGAGCCTCCTTGATGCCAACGCTTCACAAGTGTTTTAGTTTCTTACTGTTGTGTGATGTCACCATAAACTTAGTAGATTTAAACAACTCGTATTTATTATCTGTTGCCTTGGGTCTGGAATCTGGGTATGACTATGCTCAAGATTTTACAAGGCTGTAATCAAGTTGTAGGAGGGACTGTGTTCTCATCTGGAGGCTCAACGTGGGAAAATAACTGCTTTTAGGCTCACACAGGTTGTGGGCAGAACTCATTTCTTTGTGGCTATAGTATAAGGATCTCAGATCTTAGAAACCATCATAGATGGTTCAGAGCACAGCAGCTGGCTTCTTCAGGGTAACAAGGAGCATCTATGTCTCCAGTCTCTCAAGACAATGTTCTATCACTTAGCAGAATCCCAGGAGTGACTCCCTGTCACTTTGCTATATAATGTAATCTATCCAAGAGAGGGATATCCCCTTATCTTTGCTGTATTCTACTGCTAAAAAGAAAGAAACAGTATCTTCCCAGATTCAAGAGGAGGGAATTATCCAGGCTATAACATCAGAGGTTAGCGATCACGGTGGCCAACTGAGAACTTAAACTGCCAAGTTAAATTTTCTCCAATAGCATCTTCCACATATTTGGCTCTGCCTGATAAAATCACCTTCCTTATAACAGCCATGGCTGTTCTCCTGCTTCCTGCACCACCGCAGGGTACAGGTCTAGTTCTTGGTCTCAGTGCCCTCTAAGAAGTGATGTCTAACATTAACCCTAGCAATACATCACAGTCTGTCCTATATAATAAATCTGAAGTAGTAGCAAAAACATGAAATTCAAATTAGACCAAACCACTTTCTCATTTTCAACATTATGAGATGTGTAAAAATTTAAAAGTAATTTGATGTCACAATCTCAGCATATTAATATAATGAGGGAAAGAACACTTAACTCTTAAGGATGTGTTAATGCTAATAAAAGCATTTGGCACATGGCATGCACCTAATCATTGACAATTATCTCCCTTTTATTAATTTGCCATCTTCTGTATATGATGAAGATTTTACATGGGTCTAAAGCAAAACTAAACAAAAAAGAAAATCACACAAACACCTAGCTGTGTTACACCAGTGACTTCATAATAAGTTCTTTGCTGTCACAAAATAAAATAAAATCTCTGTAACTATATACAAAATATTTTACCTAATCAAATCTACCTATTGTTTCACTCTCTATTTTAAAAACATACAAATCCACATCTCTATTAATAACTTCATAGATTAATTAGTATGTTTCTAACTATGTTTATAAAAGTAGAAAAAGATAAATATCTGGATGCTAAAACTTAAAGTTAAAAAAGAAAGCTGCACAAACAATTATGATCATTAAGTCATTAAATGTATACACTTACAAGGATGATTGGATATGGGAGCTTCCTCTAGATTAAGAGAACATTGGATCCAGGATTAGAATCAGTAAGAAAATAATTGTAGTTGCTAGTAACAGAAAATAAAATTAAAAGTGGCCTCTTTTTTTTTCTTCTTATGAAAAATTGTCTAATGTTGGGTAACCCAGTGACGGCAAGAAGCATTTATGGTCCTCAGGGACCAGAGTTCTACTAACAATGTAACAGGAAATAGTGTATATTGTAGACTAACACACTCTTTGCCATGATCTGTGCCTTTAGGAAAACCTTATTTCCAAAGCTATACAACCTCAAAATTTCATCTCAATATCTGCAGTCTTTTTCATTAGCTCACAATAGGATTTCTTTGGATACAGTGACCTGTAAGCTAAGATATAAATATCTGTGCCTAACACACTCAATATACACTGATAGGTGGGTGAAGCCTAGAATTACCATATTAAAAAAAAATGCCCTCAGAAATAGAGAGATTGGGAAACATTTCCAGTCACTGGCCATCCATTAATTACAGCTTGCCTGGGGACTGTGTAGATGCTGTGTGGCCTCATGCTGTGCCCTTTCGGTATAAACTCTCTTGTTTTCATTGTTCCTTGAGTCCTCTGCATTTGTTTTCTGGAAGTCTATTTGTGTATGGATGTATCATGCAGGCCCATTATCCTTGAAGAATAATAGCAGACTATCCAGGTTTCAGGTTTCTCTTCCCACTTAGGAAGCCTCTTTAAGGTCAAAACCACCCCATATCCTCTTATCTATCGCTAGCCAAAATTTAAGGGTATAGATATGCCTATCTGTAATGGGGAAATGTAATATTTTTGGGGGTGGGAATCGAACCCGGGCCGTGGCATTGAGAGCACTGAAGCCTAGCCACTACACCACCAGGAAGCCCTCAGGAAATGTAATCTTTCAATTGGGCACATTGCTGCCTTTAATAAATCAGAACCTTCTTTTTAAGAAAGAAGGTTATTAAGAAACTACTAAATATTATGAAAATAACAATCATTGCCATACAACTCATTGTGTCATTAGGAGTTCTTCATAAGCATAGTTGAAATGTGATGGCATGCTGTGACTACAATAGGAATTTCCTTAAGAAATTTATTGTAGTTGGAATTATTCCCATCCTACAGCACAAATTAACTATGTTTGGAAGAATTATAAAGCTATTATGGTAGTGCAGAATTCCATACAATATCTTCATTACTTGTCACCCTAGAGTAAGTGGACTGTAGTAAGACTTTAGTGACATTAAGCTAGGGATTGCTAAGTGATACTTAGGCAGAATCCAAGTTGTGGGACCAACAAAGATCACGTCACAGTGTCTAACCTTTGTTGATAAATTTGAGGTTGATCTGTGATCTTCATGTACTTTTGTATATTCCATTTATAGTGGGCTTATGCTAATTCAAATAGGGCAACCTACTTTCTAAGTGGTTCTGGAGATCATCTACCTTAAATCCATCAATGTTTGAGTGACAAGTGACAAAGATTGGGCAAAAGTTAGCACCAGATCAATTAGGCAGACTGATGTCCCTGCAAGTATGCTGAAATAGGCTCAGAAAATCAAAGCTAAGTCTAAGCCATGAGAGCACACAAAGTGAGAATGACAACAGGGCAACAACTCAGGAATTACTGCTAGGAGCTTACCACTGAAAGACCAGAAATTTTATTTATAATACTAAGAAAATTCAAGGCCTCTACTCTCCAATATTCCTGCAAAGTAACTTCATAGGAGTAATAGTATTTGTAATATTATTTATTGGTTGAAGAAGCACATGTGGTCTATTCTTGCCTATAGCATTTATCCATGGTTTTAATATGAACCTAGAAAAAGAAGATATTGTAATATAATGGGAAGGAAAAAGTAAAACCAGTACAAAGCAAGGTATAGGATACCTAGGTTTTCCTGCTGACCATTATCTACTGTGATTTATGTTATTACTTCACCTCATTGAACTTTTTGTTTTTTACTTGTGAAAATGAAGACTTTTGAATTTGTGACTTCTAATATCTCCTTTTACTTGAAACTTCCATAAATCTAGTTATTCAAAAAACAAGTAAACTTATTTTCAAGTCTTTTTAAAAAATGCGATTCCTTAACACTGTGCTCTTTACATTCTCTTCCCTCATATGGTGAGAGCGCATTTCTGAGTGTGTGTATGAAAAAGTCCTGTGCTTGATCATGACCCCCAGGTAGAAGCCCCAGTGGCCACTTCTGCTACGATTGTATAACTGTGCGCTCATCTGAATTATCAATGCCAGTGTTCTGTTGAGCTCCTCACACAGGAGGATCCTAGGGTCAGTACATCCAGGCAGAAAGCTGTATTGTTCTGGCTTCTTGAACCACCTTCATTTCTACACAAATACTGCCCGCTACAAAAGACAACATGACTTGGGCACCTCTAAGCAGATTCTGATGAAGTCATTCGGGAATATCATTTATGTTTCTCTTTTGATTCAGTTACTTACAAATTAATGGAGTTCAGCCTAAGCTGCTCTGATTCCTTGGCCTTTCTCCTTATTCTCTCACTTGAGTGAACAATGAAAAATTTAAGCACTGAGAATTCCAAGTTCATGAGTTTGTCCACCAACTTTTCATGAACCACTAACAGTACAAGAGGAAAAAAATATACTTCATAAATGGTTATTCTCTTTTAATCTTTAAAACAACAGTGGAGTAGGAATTCTTCCTACCACTTTAGATATAAGTAAATCACAGCACAAAAGGTAAAAGAATATGTGTAATATCACCAGGGAATCAGATTCAATATTTGTGATTCCAAAGCCACATAATGAAATGAAGTGTGTAATAAGGGTCAAAAAAGGGAGAGAGTCATCTGATGAAATCTGGGATTTTAAAAAGTTGTGAAACAAAAAGAAAATTTTAAATTAGAAACATGGCCTCATTTAGTGAAATATGATTAATAATTTAAACATCAGGAGTTAATAAGAGTTCTCTCTGAGAACTTTTTCATTTCCTTAGCTTTCCTGACAAGCTTAGAAACTCAGTGTGTATATACTCATATATTAAATAAGGGATATATAGTACAAATTCAACATATAGGGGATTGTGTAGATTAAGTACCTCTTCAGTGGATAAATCTGTTTGAAATGCACTGTTTCATTTGTGGGTATGTCTTTTGTTACAGACATTTACATTATATTGGTATTATCTACGTAATCACATGAGTTTATTGAAAGCCTGTATCTGTAACACTTTAAAAATTTCTTTGACCTTCCAAAACGTTAATTAGGATGAATCTCAACATTTTTAATAGGTACTCTATAATTTAGAAATGTTTTCCTGCTGGTTACAAGCAACTGAAAAAGACAACAGTAGCTTAAATAAATAGAGATATGCTTGTCTTAAATAATAAATCCAGAGTTCTGTGGCTGATGACATTATTCTAGGAACTCAGAAGCAGATTGAGGTCTGAGAGATCAAAACAGCTCCGAGGTCTTTTTATATGCTTTCTTCCCCTGCACTGGATACACACTTTGGCTCAAAATAGGTAAGGTCTCTAAGTTAGACACAAGAGTAGAAAAAATTTAGTCTATGAATCATGTCCATTTTATACCCTGGCTTTGGTGATATTTTCCAGGGAAGCATGCCTCATAAATCCATAAATGATGATTCTTTTTCTTCTTCATCCTCCTCCTTTCCCTCCTCCATCTCCTAACCTCCTCTTCCTCCTTTTGTTTTTTTCCTTCTCCTCTTCATCCTTTTTTCTGTTACATGCAATCTTTAAAAACAGAGATCCTTATTCAATATATAAGAACCTTTTCTTAACAAATATTATTAGTTTATTTGCTCACAGGTCCAGTTTTGTGCTCTCAAGGATATTAGATGGTGTCACTTGTCTTTCCTTTTCCCCCCTAGACATGTCCCCCAGTAAAGGGAGTAAAGAGATTATAGGCTCCAACTTCTTGCTCTTTAGACACTGTTTCACACACAGAGACAATAAACTAATTAAATTCACTGATATGGAAGCTCTCTGTGATTTTTTCTCCATTGGAGCACCTATTTATAAAATAACCAATTTGTACTCAATGTCATTTAGGTTAAATGAAAAGAACACTGTCCATGAAGACTACCTTTTGCTCTAAGACTTGACTTATTCTTTACACTTTGCCCCTTTCCTCTTACTACTAATTATAAAAAATAATTTGGTTTGCCAGCAGCTCAGTGAAAGTCTTGTTGTTTTCTACTTTAAAGGGCTATTTACTTATAATTAACAATTTTTTCATTCATGCAATAAATATTTACTGGGCACCTATATATACAAAGAAATGTGTTAGATGCTACAAACACATTAGTTAAGGCAACAGATAAAATGTTAGCCCCTCCTGAACCCTATATAGTCTAATAGAGGAGAAATAAAAAAAATAACTAATCCTAAATTTCATAATTATAAATTTTTATCATGTATTTAAGGAAAACAAGTGGTGTAATATTAGAGAGAAGTGATGGTGTCCTCTTAGAGAAAGGTATAGGACAGTATCTTTTACAGGGTTTCTTTAGACAAGATACATAGGATGAAAAGAGGTAGTCATAAGAAAAGCAATCCATGTCAAGAGAGTAGAAAAAATACTGATTTATTATTGTAGGAGTTTTCTTACTTTATATATGCAATGACTCTGCAAACCATTTTTCAGATAAATAATCAGAGTTTAAATAATTACCCAGTGTCAATTGGTTAGTTGAGCAAAATTGGATTCAAGCCTATGTATACATGTTGTACTTGTTATTATACTCAGCCTTAGTCTTCTTATCTGTAAGTTGGCAACTGAATAGTTACTGTTGGATAAATGGTTTCCGTGTTTGAAACTGTCATTTTACTCTTCCTTTTGTCCTAGGTACTAAGGCTATTGCCTATGATATGCAGATGTTTTCATAAGGATAAAACTACATACGTGTTAGGGTTTTCTAAATCAATGAGCTGAGAGGGACCTAAGATGGAAGTAAGAGAGGAGATCCTTTAAACCTTTCCTGGAAAATACAACTGAACAACTGAAACCCTGAGTGGCACAGCCTCAGCTGAGAGATCCACACAGCACAAGAAAACACCTGAGCACCAGAGAAAGGGAGGTGAACAAGACAGGAGGGAGGGAGCACAGTGGAGACAGTTACAAACTCAACCCAGGGCTGGCAGAAGAAACAGGGAGGGAGCTAGGGGACAGTGGCCAAAAACCAACATGATTCCAGATGGGTTGGAGGTCAAGTGGTGACAGGAACGGAGACAAGGGCAGTTGAAACCCTGTGAGACCATGAGTGAGTTGAAACCCCAACCGAGTGGCAGCACGCTAGGTCCCCAACTAAAGTGCCATGCCCAGGGCAGGTTAGTGGTTGAACAAAGTACCTAAACTGACTTGGGTGAGAATAGGACCCCCAGCTGCAGTGTGGTGCTTCAACCACAAATCAGCTCAGTTCAAGTTTGAAATTGAGAGTCGGATGCCATGGAAACACTGACCATATTAAAACAAGGTCCTGGGTGAAATGGGCTCAAGAGAAAGGAGGAAGGCTGAGTGGACAGCATGTGCTTAATCCACGACCAACCCAATCACAGCCCTCTCCTGAGCTGGCCTGGACTGGCCTCATCCAGTCTGCCTGGGCATCCATAATGAACAGACTAGTGTTGCAGTGAAGTCAGCAACCAGGAGACCTACCACAGAAAACAAAGCAGTCATAGACCACGCCACCTCCAAGTTCAGGCGGAAACCAGAGATACTGAGCCTGGTTGCTCCCCCTAACTATCTCCCAAATCTCACCCCCACAACTCCACATAGTGTCTATTCTACAGCCAACTGAAAAAGAAAAAAAGGCAAACAAATCCGCACCATTTCCAAAAAACCCTGCCCCCATGGAAACTGGCAGTAAGATTCAGGTAAACTCCAAAACACAGGCACAGCAGCTTTTCCCTACACTGATCTCAGAGGCATAGCACATTTTCCAAAAACAGAAGGCACATCAAGACCAAGGTGACTGGAGCAAAAGAAGGGAAGCACACCTTGCAGAAAAGCCCCCAGAGATAGTAGTTCTAATATCCAAGAGAAAATACTGGAAGATGTTACAGTGACACCAACTGGGAAGTGAAAGAGAAAAAGACCTCTCTATATCTGCCACAGATAAAGCCCTCGTGCCCAGAAAAAGAAACACATCAAATACAATGAGTACCTTAGGATTCAAAACTGCTCAGAAAGAAAATAAAATTTCCAGAAAAGGAATTTATAGATCTGGAAATATGTGACCTAAGTGACACAGAATTCAAGACTGTAGTTCTTAAGACACTTAGAGAGATGAAAGAATGTTGGCAGAGTACCCAGACACAGATAAATGATCTCGGAAAGAAAATCTGTGAACAAAATATTTAAACAAGGAAATTAAAATTATAAAAAAGAATTAAATAGAAATTTTAGAGATAAACAATGCAAAAAAGAACTGAAAACTGAACTAACTACCATAGGAAACAGGGGCAAACAGATAGAGGAAAGAATTAGTAATATCGAAGATTGGAACATGGAAACAACACAGAAGGAAGAAGATAGGGACTTCAGAGTAGAAAAAAAAAACAAAACAAAAACAAGAAAATGAAAAACTCTACAAGAACTATCTGACTCTATTAGAACAACATTAGCATAATAGGACTAACAGAAGGTCCAAAACAGAATTCTACAGAGAGCTTACTCAAATAGTAGATGAGAACTTTCCAAACTTTGGTAAGACTTGAAACCCCAAATTCAAGAAGAAAATAGTTTCCTTAACTACCTAGATCTCAGCAGATTTTCTCCAAGGCACATTATATTGAAGATGTCAAAAATCAAAAACAAAGAGAGAATTCTTAAGGCAGCTAGGGCTGGAGAAGGTTGGGGAGATAATCAAACCTTTAAATGAAAGCCTATCAGGCTATCATCAGACTTCTTAGCAGAAATTCTACAAACCAGGAAGGAGTAGAATCAAATATTCAAAATATTAGAAGAGAGAAACTACCAGCAAAGAATAATTTATCCAGCAAAGTTATCCTTTGATATGAAGGAAGAATAAAGACCTTTTCAGAAATACAGGAGCTGAGGGAATTCTCCAACAAAAGGCTGGCATTCCATGAAATACTGAAGGAGGCTATTTGACCTGAAACAAAAAAATTGAAATAATTGGGGAAGAATTGGGACAACAGGAAAATATAAATAAATAAAATAGGGAGGAAGTAATGGCCATAGGAAATCCTCATAATCAATCGTCACCTTAAATGTGAATGAATTGAACTCACCAATAAAAAGGAACAGAATAGTAGAGTGGATTAATAAACAAAAGTTATCCGTATGCTGTCCCCAAAGACACACCTCAGCCACAGGGACACAGACACAAAGTGAAACAATGGAAAGCAATACTCCAAGCAAACAAAAGCAGGAGTTGCCATACTGATATCTGATGAAACAGTCTTCAGAATGAAAAAGGTAACAAGAGACAAAGATGGACATTTTATAGTAATAAAAGGGACAATTCAACAAGAAGACTTGACACATGTTAATATATATGTTCCCAATCAGAAAGCACCATAATTTACAAAGCAACTACTAACAGATCTAAAAGGAGAAACTGACAAAAACACAATTATTGTAGGGGACCTAAACTCCCCCTTAACAGCCATGGACAGATCATCCGAACAGAAAATAAATAATGAAGTATCAGCTTTAAATGATACATTACAACAACTGGACATAATTGAAATTTACAGGACACTTCATCCAACAATCCAAGACTATACATTATTTTTTAGTGTACATGGAACATTCTAAAGGATAGACCATATTCTAGGACACAAAAGTAGCCTCAGCAAATTCAAGAAGATTGAAATCATACCAAGTGTATTCTCAGATCACAAAGCTTTGAAATTAGAGATCAACTGCAAAAAGAAAGCAGAAAAAAATCACATATGGAGATTAAACAACATGTTATTAAAAAAATGATTGTATGAAAGAAGAAATAAAAGACAAGATTAAAAATACATAGAAATTAATGACAAGGAAAATACTAGGTATCAAAACTATTGTTATGCAGCAAACATAGTAATAAGGGGGAAACTTATATCATTATAGGCCCATCTTAAGAAACAAGAAAATCACAAGTAAACATCCTAACATCCCATCTTAAAGAACTAGAAAAAAGAACAGAAAAAAAACCAAAGTTGGAAAGACATAACAAAAATTAGACCAGATCTAAATGAAATTGAGAACAGAAAGACAATAGGAAAAATTAGTGCAACAAAGAGCTTGTTCTTTGAAAAAATCAATAAAACTGACAAACCCCTGACTAGGTTAACCAAAAGAAGAAAAGAAAAGATACAAATAACCAAAATTCGAAATGAAAGAGGAGAAATTATGACTGATACCACAGAAATACAAAGGATCATAAGAAAATATTATGAAGTACTTTATGGCACCAAATGTAACAACCTAGAAGAAATCAGCAAGTTTCTAGAAACACGTAATCTACCTAGACTGAACCAAGAATAACTAGATAATCTAAATAGACCAATCAACAGTAAAGAAATTGAAACAATCATCCAAATCCTCCCCAAAGGCAAAAAATCCTGGGCCAGATGGTCTCATCAACAAGTTTTACCAACCACTCACAGAAGATTTAATACCTATCCGCATATCTTAGACTTTTCAAAAAAACTGAAAATGAGGCAAAACTTCTTCTATGAGGCCAATATTACTCTAATACCAAAGCCTGGTAAGAATTACACAAAAAAGAAAACTATAGATCAATACCTCTATTGAACACAGATGCAAAAATCCTAAACAATGCATCAAAAAGATTATATACCACGATCAAGTGTCATTCACCCAAAGAGCACAAGGGTGATTCAGCATACATAAATCAATAAATGTGATACACCACATAAACCAAATAAAAGAAAAAAACTTATTATGATAACAACTGATGCAGAAAAAGCATTTGACAATATACAACATCCATTTATGATCAAAACACTTAATAAAATGGGTATAGAAGGAAAGTACCTCAATATAATAAAGACCACATATGACAAACCCTCGGCTAATATTATACTAAATGGGAGAAAGCTGAAGTCCATTATCATAAAATCAGGAACATGAGAGGGATGCCCTCTGTCACCACTGCTATTCAATATAGTACTGGAAGGTCTAGCCAGAACAATCAGGCAAGAGAAAAGAATAAATGGTATCCAAATTGAGAGAGAAGAAGTCATACTGTCACTATTTGCAGATGATGTCATCCTTTATATAGAAAATTCCAAAGACTCCATCAGAAAATTACTAGAAACAATAAACAAATGCAATAAAGTTGCAGGATACAAAATCAATGTACAAAAATCAATTGCATTTCTATATACCAACAACAAAACTTCAGAAAAAGAAATAAGAGAATCAATACCTTTTGCAATCACAACAAAAAGAACAAAACACCTGGGAATTAACTTAAAAAGAAAGTGACAGACTTATACACTGAAAACTGTAAGATACTATTAAAAGAAATTGAAGGGAACACAAAGAAATGAAGAGACATTTCATGTTCATGGATTGGAAGACTCAACATTGTTAAAATTGCCATATTACCCAAAGCAAGATACAGATTTAATGCAATTCCAATCAAAATCTTACAAACATTCTTTCAAGAAATAGCTTTTAAAACTTATGAGCTTCATATGGAACCACAAAAGACCTCAAATAGCCAAAGCAATCCTAGATAAAAAGAATAAGGCTTGAGGTATCACATTCGCTGATTTCAATTTATACTACTAAGTGTCAATAATCAAAACAACTTGGTATTGGCAGAAAAACAGACACAGAGACCAATAAAGCAGAATTTAAAATGCAGAAATAAATCCACAAATATACAGACAAATGATTTTTGATAAAGGAGGGAAAAATATACAATGGGGAAAAGAAAGCCTCTTTAGTAAATGGTGCTGGGAAAACTTGAAAACCATATTCAAAAAATGAATCTGAACTGCTAATTGTTATCATACACCAATATTAGTTCAAAATGAATTAAAAATCTCCACAGAAGACTTGAAACAATAAACTGTATAAAAGAAAACATTGGTACTAAATGTATATACCTTGGCTTCAGGAGAATTTCATGAAACTGACCTCAAAGGCAATGGAAGTAAAAGCAAAAACAAATGAATGGGACTATATTAAACTAAAAAGCTTCTGCACAGCAACAGAAACCATCAACAAATCAAAGAGACAGTCAACTGAATGGAAGAAATTATTTGTAAACAATGCATCTGATAAGGGACTTGCATCTAAAATATATAACGAACTTGTTCAACTCAACAACAAATAAACAAACAACCCAGTTAAAAAGTGGGCAGAGGACCTGAACAGACACTTCACTCATAAAGACATACAAATGGCCAACTGATATATAAAAAAATGCTCATCTTCATTAGCTATCAGGGAAATGCAAATCAAAACCGCAATGAAATACCACCTCACACCTGTGAGAATAGCTATTATCAACAAGACAAGGAATAACAAGTGCTGGAGAGGATGTGGAGAAAAAGGAACTCAGTGTTTAATATGAAATATCCCCTTAAACATCATAACCTAAGTTTTGAATTACGCATTATTATTTCACAGATGAGAAAACAGGTAAGGAATTGAGCCCAGGCTGTTTGACTCATGTTCACCTACTTTAACCAGTACTTACACTACCTCAGGATTACTTAAGTTTTCATGTTGCTGCTATTAGACTGGGCTCTTTCCACTGTGATGTTTTAATAAAGAGTGCTTATGGGATAATTTCTGAAATTACTGTGTGCATGCAGAGGATGGAAACTGCTACTGTGTATGGATGGTGTCTACATATTAATTCTAGAGCCTTGGTAATTGCCCATGGGTCCTGGAACCCTAGTTTGCAAACTTGCCTCAGAAATTTTGGCACGCCATTTCATATAAAGGAAGTGGGATTTACATGCACATCTTTTGCCCCACTTAGCTGAAATTATAAATAGATTCATCTCCTAATCTCGCAAAAAGGGTTGTACATCACTTACCAAAGGAATACAATTCAATCTCCAAATGACTGTGTAGTCCTTAATCTGAGACATTGAGCATATAATATATACTCAGTATTTATGAGTTATCTTTCCCTACTAAAAACAGACCTAGTGCCTCTTCCACTATGCCTATCTATTCTTACTTTGAGGATCACTGGAACATTTACTATCATGTCTTGTACCCATAAGGTAGTGAAAAGGTTAATGTTATGAAAAGGGCTCATAAATGACCTACAAGCACTTTGCTCTCACAGATCACCAAGACTGAATTATTCTATGATTATAGGCCAGAGAGTGGAGAGTGTGAGTAGTTCTTATTCTACATGTCAGGATTCTGCACACTTCAATCTGGGCCCTTCACACCTCTTTGTATCTGAACTAAATTTATGTAATTGGTTTGCTGTCTTTTTGTGTGAAGACTTTGCCTCATCCCCGACAATCTGTCCTTTTTCCATCACATTAATAAGGTTATTCACTTACTTAAAGAAGAGGAGCATCTGGTTCAGGATTTGGACTTAGATTAATGGTGCTTTGTTGCTTTGCATTCTGAAAAGACCTCACTCTTCTTTCCATGTTGAAGTCTAAGACTGGAATAGAACAAATGGTGTTCGAACATGCGAAGTATCATCACTCAAAATATGAGCTAATGTCAGTGTATTGGGTGTCCTCATTTATGGGTGACAGAGCTCATAAAAGTTTTTTCCCCTCTAGGGTTAGGGAAATACCATAGATAGAAGTAAGGGCTCTATAAATAATCCACAATCTAGAATCTTAATTTTGAATTCTAAACATTTGCATGTAATCTTAACATCATGTGTTTGGGCAGGTACTACCTCCAGCTTACTGGACTGTTAGAACAGACTGACTTATAAAACGTTCTTCTGACTCACATGGCTTGTTTATTAAATCTTTTTTTTTCTGGTATAGTGCCTCTTTTCAGTTTTTACAATTAAAAATCAGTTGATTAATGCAGAATCAATGATAAAATTTACATGTTGGTCCAGACTTTTCAAAGCTAAATATACTGGCCAGATTTCAAAAGAAATTTATATAAGATTTTTGTGTTACTCTTTGAACATGAAAACAAAAATTTGAAGAAAAATAAGCATCACAGTTCATTAAATAAGAGATTTATGGTAAATGAAACAAGGAAGCAGTGTAAAATTTTTCATAGTGTTAGGAATTAATTTAATGTCATATTATTGTAGTTATTCCCACAAGCTACTTCATAGTGTGCCTATATGTTAAATACAAGAAGTTATTAAATATAATACTATTCATCTGTATATTAAACTCTGTTATGAATCTAAATTCTACATACATGGGCTGTCCAGAAAGTATCCAGCCATGTAATATGAAAAATAGAGGCGTTTAAGTCCAGATTTTTGCCAGGTAACCCTTGTATAATAAACCCTGTTCTTTTCATAAACTAACTACAATCAAAACCCAGCACACACCTGTCCAAAAGGTGAACTTGTTTCAAAGATACAATAAGTTGCTCCCAAAGGCAGTATGTTCCCTGAAACTATTAAAGCTAAAAAAAAAAATAAGTGATACATAGTGAGAAAGAAACCAAAACATTTCTTTAGATTAGACAGCCTTCATTTTTTCAAACCAGTGTTGAAAGACAACCCTGTTTTCATTTTACTTTTTCTGTGTTCCTACATGATGTAGGCCTTCTGTATAATGACAGTTGACAGGTTATAAAGATAAAGAATATCTCTTCTCCCCAACAAACATTTGCTTAGATTCTAAGAGGGATAAATAAACTCAGAGGCACTCATGTATTTTCCTCCAGAGCTATTTTTCTCCCATTCTAAGGGTAAGGAAGTCCAGTGATGCCTTCTTATTTTATCTCCCTGGTGATAATTTCTCACAGTCTGGCATAGAGGCCTTTCTCTTCTCCCCAAGATAGGATTCATTTACATTCTAGAGTAAAAGATGAGTTTCATCACTTTATCTCAGGAGGGCAAATGGCAGGTATGCCAATAGTCCCTTAAACCTTGAGTTCTTGAATTTTGGAATCCTCCAGTGATATAAATTCTGCTGCATATCCAGGTGACATCTAGCTCTCATTACATCATCTCAAGGAGTTTAAGGTGTCAGGCAACTATTTTATTTACTCTATGTGTAAATAAGAAGATTGTTTCCTATAGTACAGATCGTATGTGGTAAATACACATGACAAAATTTACTATTTAAAGTGTACAATTCAGTGACATTTAGTATATTCACAATGCAAATGCAACATATATCACCACCATCTAGTTTCAGAACGTTTTAATGAACCAAAAAGCAAGCCTTGTATCCATTAAATAATTACTCTCTTACACCTCTCTGTAACCCCTGACAACCTCTAACTTGATTTCTGTCTCTATAAATTGCACTAATCTAAATATTTTGTATGAGTAGAATCATATAAGAGGTGACGTTTTGTGTGTGGTTTCTTTCACTTATAATGTTTTTAAGGTTCATCCATGTTATAGCATGTATGAGTACTTTAGTTTTTTATTTTTTATGGCTACATAATTTTAATGTATGGATATACCACATTTTGGTTATCTGTTCATCAGTTAACAGATATTTGGGTTGTTTCCACCTTTTAACTTTAGTTAATAGGCCTGCTATTAACCTTAGTGTACAAGTTTTAGGTTGAACACTTATTTTAAATTTTTGAGGGTAAATATCCAAGAGTGAAATTGCTGCATCATATGATAATTCTATGTTTAACTTTTTGAGGAACTAGTACACTGTTTTCTATAAGAACTGTCTCATTTTACATTCCCACCAGAAATTTGTGAGGCTTCCAATTATTCCACTTGGTACAGTACTTGATATTAAATATTTTTAAATTATTATTATTATAACCATCCTAGTGAGTTTAAAGTGGTCTTTCATTGTGACTTCGATATGCATTTTTAATGATGAATGATGTTATCATCTTTTCATGTGGTTATTGCCTATTTGTATATATTCTTGGAATAAATATCCACTGAAGTACTTTGCACCCCCTCTTTTTTTCTCTTGGTTTGTCTTTTTGCTGTTGATTTATTAGAGTTCTTTATATTCTGGATACTAGAACATTATCATATATGTGATTTGTATATATGAGTTTTTTCCATTCTGGGGGTTGTCTTTTTGTTTTCTTGATAGTGTCTTTTAATGCACAAAATATTTGTATTTTGATAAAGTACAGTTTATTTAGTTTTTTGTTATTTTTGCTTTTGGTATTGTATTCATGACCACTGTTAAGTCCAAGGTCATGAAGAAAAATTAGATGACTTTTAATGGGCTTTTTTATCTCCATGTTTACTCTCCAGTTCTGTTTGTATTTTCCAAAGCAGAATAGCTACACTAAAAAAACAGATCAATGATATTGAAGCAGACATCTTACAGGGTCAAACAGGATGTCCAAGGATTGGCCAGTAACCTGAGACAAGATCATCCTGTTGATGCTATATCCAGAGAGAACACATGCCAAATTCACTTTGTACTTGGACCCTGTTTGACTCCTCTGGACCTCTTCTTTAACTGGTATAACATTTGTTACATTCCTTTCTAATTTCTTCTGGGTACTTAAGAAATAGAACTCAGTTTTCTTCCTGTCCTGGATCCCCACCCCACCTCACCCCACCCCCCACCATCCCCACACTGTCCTTCAGTTATAGGAAGCTGGATTGGAAAATCATGAAGGAAACTAAGAGACCACTTTGACTATTCGCAGGTTTGCTTCTTTCTTCTTCAGCCTGAGCTTCATTCTGATCTATCAATAACCACTGAATCAAAGTACTTTCCAAGGCACCACCCTGACCTTGTCCAATAAAGAGAGAACGAGGAGCCTACATGATTAAAAAATTAAACTCAACTCCCTCACACCCTCTCCCAAGAAAAGTCTAACGAAAAGAGGAAAGCACTCTTTATTTATTCATTTACTCATTCATTCACTTTATGACTTACTATTCAGTTAGCAGTGGGAGGCACTTGACTGGTCTATTCTTGATTCTGGTATCTCTCAATCTGTTTATGGCCCTTTTCAAATACAAATTGAGTCATCTTATGTCCATTATGTCCCCCATGCACCCACCAACCCACATTCTCCACTTCTCTTGATGAAAAATACCCAGTGACACTCTTCTTAATCTGACCTAGGAGACCTACCAGTGTGCTTCCATTCTGTACTTCTAAGGGCATTTATAATAGAAATATATATAATATATATATATATATTATATATATATAAAATAGAAATTTTTTCATATTACGTATCTGTGGGAACTGGGAGTGCTGTGAGGTTGCAGAGGACACAGGCACAAAGCAGGCAGCATTTGCTCTGGCATTCAGTATCCACAGCTGTAAGATTGGTGGTATATTTTCTACTAAACACATCTAAAAATGTCTTAAGTAAATGAAATGCAATTCTGAAGAGAGAACATCTCAAATTCTATGAAAATATATATATGTGTGTGTATGTGTGTATAATATTAATATTATTATGATATGTAGAGGTAATATAGTATAAAGCATACTGTTCCAAGAAAATTAACCAAAATAATTATTGACTCACTCTGAAAAGATCCTTGATATTATGACCCAAACCACTCTATATCAAAACATAATTTATATATAAAATTAAAAATAAGTAATAAAATTATTTATTTTTCTCTCAATCCCAGAGATAGCTGATGTATCATCTTGAGCCGATTCAGTTAGATTGGTATTGCCTGACAGAAGTACATTATTGCAAAGGATTATGATAGTAATTTGTTTAGGAGGACTCTTGTGAGTACTGAAGAGTAGCAACCCAAGTATTTTTTATCCCTAGCTATCTCTTATGCTGAAAGTTATTTGAAATTAGAAAACTTCTTATTTATTTCTCATTCTTAATATCTAGAGACATCCTATAGATGCCAAGAACTTAGTCAATTTTATTGCATGAACTAGTGAATGAATGATTAAGTGAATGAATAAATATCATGCTAAATCAAGAAAAGACTATTTTAGGAATTTGTATATATGTTATACATGAGATTAAATTAGCAAATGAAGCAGAGTGATTTATGTAACCCAGGAGTGCTCAACTTTAGCCAACATCAGAACCCCCTGGATGGCTTTTGCAAACAGAGATTGCTTGGCCCAAATTCCAGAGCATCTAATTCAGTAGGCTTTTGGTTAGGGCCTGAGAATATTTATTTCTAACAAGTTTCTGGTTCTGCTGTGCTGCTGCTCTGGGTGCCACACTGTGTGAACAATTGATGTAATCAAAAAGTACATACTTGAGTTAGATACAAGAATGGTTGGTTTCAGGAGATCAGATTGTTTCATGGAGATACAACTTCACTTCACTGTGGTGAACTCATTTTCAGGGAAAGTTTTCAGAAGCATCTCTTAGCTCATATAAGCATTATAGCTGTATGTCTCAGAAGAGAAAGAGTACCTTCTTCCTGATGAATTAAGCAAAAACTGCAGGGCTGTTTCTAATCTATTCTGTTCAGGTCAAGTGTTCACCTCCTGTGACTGAGATCCCTACTGGAGGAAAGACAAGGAGAAATTAAATGCTGTTGGATTATAAATAACATACCTACTGCCTCCCTCTTTGAAAATCAGCACTTCAAAGCTACCATGTGGGGCAATAACTTTAACTATTTGTATTAGTGCAAAGCTAAACCCTGACTCCAAGGCTCGCATGTCCCAGAACAGAGCTTCCCATTTATCTCTTGTTCTCACTCTTCTCTAACATGGGTCTGCAAGGATTCCAGTTCTTACAAGGAAAACCTGTCATAATGAGACCTGAATAGTCAGGAAGATTTTCATTAGTAACACTTACAATGGTTTTAGTCAAATTAAAATGAGAAATATAAAAATTTCATTGGATTTTCCAGAACCAAGATGACTCAGATAAATGTGGTCAAAATGGTTAATAAGAAATTTCTTTAAGTGCTTTCCTTCCTTACATAAAAATTAATAAGTAAGAGCACAATAAGAGCATTTATATTTTATGGACCTGAGGTTACTTTGTAGGAAATAAGTGTTAAATAAATCTATGTAGTTATGATAAGGCAGTCCACCATTTATCTCAAGATGGATGCTAAATTATACCTGTCACAGCAAAAGTGTATAATATCATAGACACGTTTATGAATTCACAATTCTGTGGTTAGTTCAAATGCATACAAAAGTATTGTTCACATGTGTTGGTCTTACCCTCAAATGTATCTCCAGGTCCTCTACTCTGATAGGGCAGGGGAAGAAACAGGATGGTTGTCAATGCCATACCTTCTGAATTCCCGTGACTCCTCAATTCTCTCCCTTCCCTGAGAAATTCTGGGTTTCATATGGCTTCACTGCTACTGATGCCATTTTTTCTTCTTCCTCTCGTCTCCCCTTGTCTTCTTCTTTCATTTTTTTTCTTTTCTCAGCTGCTGTTTGAATACAGCACAGATTCTGTCTCTCCAAATACTGTTGGGAGTTTATTCCCCATGGATATAACCATATTTGTCAATCTTTGAAATATAGAGTTCTTCCTGAATAGAGAATTTTACAGAATCTAGTGAAGAGGTAGGTATGATTGCCAACTTTCTCCTCAGAGGGCATGTTCTTATTCCTATACTGTTCATATATGTCCCACATCTTCCACCCAATCTGTCCAATATTGTGGGAGCTTTTACTTCTTATTTTGTAATATCATGTGTTCACTTCAGCTTTCTTCTCAGAATCTTAAGGATCCTCTGAGGAACAATAATAAAAGTAGTCAATCTTCTTTATTTATTAACCATGGGCTGATATAATCCTTATATGTATATCAACTCCTTTCTCCTTTCCAACAACCATATATGGTACTTGTAATTATTAGCCCCATTTTCTGATTAAGTAAATTAGACCGTCACAACTGTCCAAAGTGACAAAAGACATAAAAGGAGAAACAAAGGGTCAAAAACATGCAGTTTTTATCTGAGTCCATGTGACTATGTAATTAGGGTAGGTTAAACTGATCTAATAGCCCCAAAATGTGTATAATGATGAGAACACATCAGGTTTTTCTTTGTTTTTCTTTTCAGATAACAAAGATGGGGTTCTTGTTGGTGTGAAGTTCCATACTTTTCGGTAATTATAGGGTCCAGTATCTTTCATCTCTCAGGACTTATCATTTGTAGTCACTTGGTAGAAGAGAAAGAACATGAAAGGGCACAGATGGGAAGTTTTCATGTGCCAAACATAATCACTACCACTCACACTCCGCTCTCCACTGTTCAGATCTCAGTGACTTAGTAACCTCGAACCACAAGGGAGAATGGGAAATGTAGTCCAGGTGCACGCAGAGACAAGGCATACCTAGCAGGTTATTACACTGACTTCCTGAAATCCCTCATTTTCCAAAATGTGTCTAAAAAATATTGATCCCCACCAATAAAAAATAAAGCTTCCATGAAGGCAATGCCCGTATATTACAGAGCACAACAGATATATAGATCCAATAAATAGTATTTGTTGAATGAATGAAGCATTATAAGTATCTCTACTGTCTCTAAAATCATATGAGATTTATCATTCCCATATTTGCTCTGCTCTTACTTTTAGTTTTGAAATGAGTACTATTTTAATATTTGTTGTTAGACAATATGGCCAAGAATGTCTTATGAAAAGCAAATGTAGTGCATTAATACAACATAGTGATTTCCATGGGTGGCAAATTAGACTTTGTAAAACCATACGCTACCCTATCCTTTTTTAACTTCAAAGAGAATTTTAAAAACAGATACTTGTAGGGGTAATCTGTTCCTTTATTAAAAGATATGCTATATGCAAAGTGAAACAACAATTTGATTTATATGGTGTGATGTCCTATAAATCAAGCATATGGTATGTAACTTCGTTTTTCTCTGTGTAGTGGCCTTTCTCTTTAAATAGCTCTTAGTTTGCTATAATAAAAGAATATTATGATTTCCTAGGCAATGCCTAAGAAAAAATTTAATTAACACAAGTAATTTCAAAATTCATTTAAGATCTTGCAATGAAAAATTTTATGAACAGTTAGGGTAGTGAATTATTGATTACCTAATCAAATTCTCAATTACTGACTAACTGATAAGTTGTCATCTCTCCAATAATAGATATTCTATGAATGCAATTGCAAGACTAACCAACGCCCTCAGTATCCATCATACTCCCTTACAAATTAGGAATTTCTTAAATCTCTGCCATACATTTTTATTCATAGCCCTGGTTTATGAGTTTCTGTTCACAGTCACACCCACCATAGATCAGACTCCTTTTCATGGATATCTAACATGCTTACATGCCAACAAGATGTCAGCAATTGCGAAGACTCTGAGACTAATTATTAAGAGGGTTGTTGTTTTCTGTCTCAATTCCAACCACATGTATAGTATGACAGGGTTTCTGGTGATTCAGCTCAACAAAATCTTGAGTTTATAGACTCTCAGGCTGATAAACTATTGGAAATCCCTTTTCATTTAGTGAGTAAAGTCTGGTATTAGCTTGCTCCCTTTATGTCCATTGTCTAGTGATCTAGAGTTTACAACTCTGTATCCTGTATTTGATCATAGGTGAAATGTTTTTAAAGAAAGAACCAAGGTTGGAAAAAACAGAAGAGCAACAATTCAAAGCCATACTTTAGAGAAATAATTATGATAATTCCACCCTTTTAATTGCCTAAGTGCTTGTTCATCCAAATTCTATACTTATTGATTCTACAAATATTTATCACATGATATATTGAATGATATCTGCCTTCACAAAATCTGATACAAAGAATAAAGCAAGCATATAATTTTATTGGCATATTTATTAAAATTAAATTAATATATTATTCAAAAGGGGAAAAATCATTTGATAGATGTGTAGAAGACAGGAAACAACAAAACCAAAAAAATCCCCAAAAAACAGAAAACAAAAAATAGGCGATGGAAGCAGGTTTTAGAGAGAGTCAAAATATCATTTTGACAAAAGAGTTATTTCAGGAGAGAACTGAAGGTAAGGAAGTATATGAAGAGTAGGTCAGGATTTCCAAAACTTCACTTATCTGCCTACCAAATTTATTACTTTTGCCAAACCCAAAAATATCTAGTAATATTTATAAAATTGATTTTTGATAAATTCTTTTTTAATTTATAATAAAATTATATTAAAAACCAAGTTTATATCATTTCCACAAGAAGAAAATAAAAATCATGTATTATAAGCAAAAGCTATCTCTGAGAATAAGTATAACACAAAGCATATAATTAAATCTTAGCCAATTATTGCTTCCTGCAGAAAGTTCTGAGCCTTAAACCATTTCTTTCCCAATTAAAAAGGGGGATATTAGCAATCTTAATGTTGAGTAAACAAACAAATACATTCAATAAGTATAGAAGTAAGACTTTTTCATGGATGTGCCTAATTAGAAAATAAATAACTTTTGTTATATTATGATACAGTGATATACAAAGCCCAGACTAGTCATCAGTCTCAAATGCTTTCTTATGCCACTTGTGGTATGTATCGCACACCTATGGAGACACAGACATGGGCATAGAGGAGGGCAGAAGTTAGAGTCCAGAGGCAGGATAGAAAAAGGAAGATTTTGAAATCATAGATTATAATTTGAATATGATTATGGGGGAGTAAAGTGCTGGAATTGGAGACAGAGATGTAAAAAAATGGTCTGATTATACAGGGCTCTCTAAGCTATATTGAAGGTCACTGGTGCACAGGAAAGTGTGCATATGTGTGTATCATATATATAATATGATAATTTAAACTGGAATAGGGAGACATTCTCAATACTTCTAAATATTCCCAGCACCGTTATTCTGGCTTTGGTCATTCCATGGGCCTTTGATTAATGAGCATGACTTTTGTGATTCATGCATCATGTGGTAAGTGCTTAAATTACATATGCAGAATTAATGTATTTAAACGTGTTCCTAAGCAAAGAAAGAATATTACCATAAAGCATTGAAAAATGAAGGGTCTCATTTAAGTCTAAACTAGGAACATATAAGACACATATCCTTTTCAAGGGCAAAACATTCACAATACTCTTGCTAAATTGATTAAGAAAGGATATTTTAGTTGTTTTAGTTACTTGGGCAACGTGAACAGCGCTGCAATAAACATTGGGGTACATAAGTCTTGTGGACTAAGGTTTTCAAATTTTGAGGGTAGATCCCCAGAAAGGGGATTGCTGGGTCAAATGGTAGCACCATTCCCAATTTTCTGAGGAACCCCCACACTGCCTTCCACAGTGGTTGTACCAGTTTGCACTCCCACCAGCAGTGTGTGAGAGTTCCTTTCTCTCCACATCCTCTCCAGCACTTGTTATTCCTTGTCTTTTTGATAATAACCATTCCAACAGGTGTGAGGTGATATCTTATTGTGGTTTTAATTTGCATTTCCCTAATGGCTAATGAAGTGCCCCGCGACAGATGACTGGATAAAGAAGCTGTGGTACATACACACAATGGAGTATTACTCAGCTATAAGAAAAGATGACATATTGCCTTTTGTGACAAAATGAATGGACCAAGAGATCATCATCCTCAGAAAAATAAACCAGACAGAGAAAAACCAAGAACCATATGACTTCACACATATGTGGAACATAAAACTGAAAGCAACAAAGAACCAAAAACTCATGGACACAGCCAATAGTTTAGTGGTTTCCTGAGGGGAAGTGGGGGACAGGGGTGGGAAAGAGAAAGAGGGAGTCACATATGTGGTGATAGAAAGAGAACTGACTCTGGGTGGTGAACACATAATACACCACATAGACAATGCACTGTAGAATTATACACCTAGGACCTAGGTAATTTTTGCCAAACAATGTCACCCCAATAAATTTAACAACTTCTGCCAAAGTGAACTCTTTCCTTCAGATGGCCACAGCACCTTCTGAACAAAGTCTGGATCTCAGTCCTGGGAGTGGCCTCTTGAAGATCTGTTTCTTCCTTCAGTGTCCTGCCTCAGCCCTAGAGGTAATGACTGCTCCTTGTATCTGCTATTCCTATATTCTTTAGGCTTTATTTTTTTTCTCTTAGATAATCTCCTGTTTGGTTAATAAGTCTTTATCTTAAACTTTCCCTGCTTAAATTTAAAAATAAAAAATAATTCCAGGTAGCTTAACATGCTAAATATAAAAGACAAAATTATAAAAAAAAAATAAATAAAGGATATTTTAAAGGACAGTATTTATAAGAAAATAAGTTAAGATCTGAGAATAATTTTTAAACATATAAAATATGATTTATATATATTCAAACATCTTGAAGAAAATGCTGACACACCTGCTATTTTATCCTTCTTTCAGCTAAGAACTTCTTACTAAGGATCCTGATAAAAGCCTTGGAGTTAAGAAAGAATTCAGCTACTCCGACTCCCATGAATAGTTGCATCCCATCTGGAGGGTCAATGGTGTAAAAGAGACTTGTCAACTTCAGTTTATGCCCATGGGCAGTTGTGTGTTATGGAATGCGTACCCCCAGCCTCACAAATAGTACTTAGGGTAAAGCCGGACTCAATAAATGGAAAGTAACTTTGTCATAGAGTATACGGTAAAGCCCTCAGTCAGGAGGGATTACCTATTTGTAGAAGTATACAGTGCTGGAAACCTGGATACAGGTTTGTTATACATATGTTAGAAGGCACATTTGCATTTAAAAAGCCTATATTTTCCTGATTAGGATATATATACAAATGTATCTATGTAATGATCAGAACACTTATAAAATATGTACTAAGTGCTTATTTTTTACAAGTATTACATACACAAAGCACATTGCATGTATTAACTCATTTTATTCCATGGATTGTTTATATTAATGGTTTTCAAACTTCTTTTGATCACAGCTCACAGCAAGAAACACATCTTACATACTACTAAGGAATACACTTTGTTCTGTTGTATGAGGTTTGACAATTAAGTTCACGAACTTGTTACCATGCACTTATGTTGGCAGGACCACATGAACAATTTCTTAAGTTTTCATAACCTTGGTATATCTGTGTATCACAGTTATGTTCATGCCAATATGTGGCGGTGTTTTACTGAGTGGCATTCACTATTGTTGTTGTGTGACTTTGTGTGCTGCTATGAGAATGTCGGAACTTGAATTAGAGCAACAAACAAACATTAAATTTCTTGTTATAGGCAAGAGTGGAAGTGAAATCAGGGACATGTTAGTCCAACTTTATGGGGATAATGCCATGAAGAAAATGGCAGTGTACAAATGGGTTAAATTCATTTCTGAAGGCAGAGAAAGCATCACTGATGAAGAGAGATCAGGGCATCCAGTAGGGAGCAGAACTGACAAAAACATTGCAAAAATTCATCAAATTGTGTGTCAAAACTATTGACTGACTGTGAGAAACGTAGCAGACCAAGTAAACATCAATAGAGAAACAGTTAGGAAAATCTTAACTTGAAAATCTTGGCATGAGAAAGGCATGTGCAAAAATGCTCCCAAAGGATCTCACCGATGAAGAAAAGCAAAAGGAAGTCAAAGTTTGCTACGTTTTGGAGAGGCAAGACCATGTTTTGGGCCATGTTATCAGTGGTGATGAAACGTGTGTACTGATATGACCCAGAAACAAAGCATCAATGGAAGTCAGCCTATTCTCCATGACCAAAAACATTCCATCAGTCCAAATCAAGGGTCAAAATGATGTTGCTAAACTTTTTTGATATCAGAGGAATTGTTCATTGTGAATTTGTACCAACTGGACAAAAAGTGGACCAAGTTTAGTATTTGGAAGTGCTGGAAAGGCTATGTGAAAAGTTAGACAAAAGCAACCTCAACTTTTCTCCAATAACTCATGGCTCTTACATCACAACAATGCACCAGCACACAGTGTTCTGTCTGTGAAGAAGTTTCAAACAAATAACTGTAATGGAACACCTTCCTTACTTACCTGATCTGGCCCTCAATGACTTTATCCTTTACCTGAAGATAAAGGAAATATTGAAAGAAAGACATTTTGATGACATTCAGGACATCTAGTGTCATACGATGACAGTTTTGATGGCCATTCCAGAAAAAGAGATCTAAAATTGCTTTGAAGGGTGGACTAGGCACTGGCATCGGTGCATAGCTTCCCAAATGGAATACTTTGAAGGTGACCATAGTGATATTCAGCAATGAGGTATGTAGCACTTTTTCTAGGATGAGTTTATGAACTTAATTGTTAGACCTCATATTCTATGGTGGCTGGGAAAGTGTTGATCTTGTTCTCCTAAATTTATTATAAATAAATATGGTAAATATGTAGGAGTTAGGCATTTATCTATTAATATTTGATTTTCTAAGTGACCAGCCAGTGATTTAAAATATGTGAGCATATGTGTGTGGTTACACAATTCATAGGATATATTACATGTGTTTTGTGTGTATGTGTATGTGTGTATACATCATACTGTACTGTTACATACAGTTTCAATTTCAACTATTTTAATCAACAAATGCTATAAAGACAACTGGCAAATTTTAGGCAAAAGTAAAGTTATTAAACAATTTCATACCTTACTGTGAAATGCAAATTAAAATAACAATGATACATTTTTTTACTATCACTCAGTCTCTGCTGAAATGAATTTAAATGTATATAAACTATCTGCAAGGTAATTTGTAGTTTGTATCAAAAGCCTTAACAACATATAGAAACAATGAACCAAAAATTCAATATCTAGAAATTTATCCTAGGGGAAGAATTAAACATATTGTCAAATTTTAACATAATTAACTGCAAGACTATTTGTTTTACAGTTGTTTGTAGTAATGAAAAATTTGTAAAACCAAATTTTTCAACAACTGAGAATTGGTTAGCTTTAACAGTCAAAATTCATACAATAGAAGGTTCTTATGTCATTAAAACATCATGTGAGGAATGATTATACACTAACATTGAAATACATTTACAATTTTTATATAAAGAAAGACAGAGAATTTAAATAAGTCTGCAATGAAAAGAAATAGGCACTAGTTATGAGACTGAGGGATTGAAATTGGGTAAACAGAAGGGGAGGAGTTACTAATCACATCAAGAGGTTCTATCAGATAAGGGGATCATAGTACACCTCCCAGATGTGGGAAAGGTGGGGAGTACAGTGAGGCCATGGAGGAAAAGAAAAGGTGTGATGGTGAGGGGATTAACAGGACAAAGATGCTGCAGGAGGGAAAAGTGGGGAGAGGCTCAAGACATACTTTGCTCCCTGATGTGTCTGCTTACAGACCTCTTAAAAAGCTATAGGAAGGCTGACATTATTCACCAAGGCTCTACGAATTGGATGGCTGCTTATTGGACTAACACTCTAGACTAAGCCTGATTTATGAGGTGCCCAGTTTTTTTTAATTACTTTAAAACTATTTAATAAAATGCAATACAACATATAATAATATGATTGATGTTTACTATTCATATTTAAAAATGTTTCTTTTGTCTTTTTTAGGAAACAACTTCTAAATAAGCTACATATTTCCTTGTTTTCATCTGTATCCTCATCCATAAAACGGGACACTAGTGAACTATTTGCCTTGTTGTGTTTGTGCGTGCTGGTCAAAAGCCTGTTGGAAAATCTAACATATATCAAGTCTTAAATCCATGGCACCTGATATTACTAATATTTTAATGCATCTTTACTGAAATTTCAGAATTATATCTCTATTAATAGTTCTAATATCTTACCGTTATATCTAATTTTGCATTTACTAACATAATGATAACTGTACCTGACCATTTATTCTGGATTCTTCTTATTTATGTTTGCTTTAATTTATTTAATTAGAAATTATTTTTGAATTCCAAGAAAAATCCTTTTACATTTGACTGTGAATGTTGGTATTAGGCTTGAGCTTTATTTGTAAAAGATTAAAATTTTCATGTTTAACTACAGTGTGAATAAGTGACACAGTTATAGCATTTACTACACTCTGGCAGTGTTTTATGTCCATGGTATTAACTCAGTCAAACCTTATGAAATCCTATGAGATAGGTATAATTAATAGTTGGAACTTAAAGGAGCTGAGGGACGCAGTGGTTAAACGCTTGGCTTACAGTTGCAGGACTGATACTGGCAGAATGGAGATTTGAACACAGGACACAGGTAAGGCTCTATGTCAGCTTTCCTCTACTGTACTTAGACTTTCTCATCTTCGTGACCCTAGTTTACCATGTGCGTGAATACATATGGATTTTTTCATTTCAGAGACTACCTACTTCTCAGTATGTATTTCAGAATACATTGAGTTGATATGATGGCTACTGATACGATGGTATTATTTCTTTCATTTATTTCCCAGCTCCTCGTTGCTGGCACGCACCTTAAACATTCCTTATTTCCTCACTTACCCTCTAATGAGACGCTGAACTTCTTCGCTGTTATAACCTCAGAGAGTCTCTTTGTTCTGTAGGTTCCTGACAACATAGTGAGTAGATTGTCAAATTATTGACCATTCCTCCATATAACAAATAAATAATAAACTTGTCTCTTTATAACTTTGCTTCCTTTCTACTTAGCTGATTAAGCAAGTTTTGATTAATATTAAGTTACACCGATTTTTGATCATTTCTTTTATTACTAATTTTAATGCAATTATTTTCCCCAATTTTAACATAAAATATCAATTCATAATTTATTTTAAAGAGAAACATTTCTTTTGTTGGTGGTATATTGTATCTTACATTCATCTATATATTTTTGAAACTGTACATTTTTGTGATATTATTTGTGTTAAGTGTAATTATGTCTTCATGGATGATTTCTTCCTTTTTTTATAAGCTTTCTATAATGTTATTTTTTTAATTACAAGTACAAATAAATTAAGTTGGGGGAAACCTGATCATGATAAATACAAAGTTGGACAATTAATATCGTGAATTCATCCTAGAAAAGGTGCTACACACCTCATTGCTGAATATCACTATGGTCACATTCAAAGTACTCCCCTTGGGAAGCTGTGGACTGATGCCAGCACCTAGTCCACCCTTCAAAGCAATTTTGGAACTCTTTTTCTGGAATGGCCATCAGAGCTGTCGTTGTCACCAAAGTCTGACATTTAAGTTCACAAACTTGCCACTGTGCTCTTACGTTGGCAGCACCGTACAAACAACTCGGTAAGGTAGATTTGGGGAAGGACAACATAACCATGGTAGATTTTGGAGAGGACAACAGCTCTGATGGCCATTCCAGAAAAAGCGTTCCCAAATTGCTTTGAAGGGTGGACTAGGCACTGGCGTCGGTGTGTAGCTTCCCAAGGGGAGTATTTCGAAGGGGACAATAGTGATAGTCAGCAATGGGTTATGTAACACTTTTCCAGGATGAGTTCACAAAATTAATTGTTCCACCTTGGAGATCATTTTTATATTTATACCTTAATGACAACATTTAAATTTTTGTAATGAAACTGTTCTTCTGTGTGCACCACTCTTTTTGTAAAAGCCACAATTAAGTGTTAAGGAGAGCACACTACACATTATTTTCCTGTGGTCATTAGCACTTTTTAAAGCAGATGTTTGGGCTTCAAAATTATTAAGAGGCAGTGTGTTCATCATAATTAAGATGAAATTAAACTTCAGAATGGTTCATCCACGTTTGAAGAATTTGTTCAATAAAACCAGTTATAGGAAAATCACCATAACTGAAAATAATGCTGAATAAATGTAACATAGAAATAGGCAGTTGTAATGTGTTAGATAACTGGCTATACTGCATTTTAAGTCATTTCTTCTCTGACATGTATATTACTAAGGTAATTAAGAGTATTCCAAACAAATGAAACTAAACTTCACAATGATGATGTAAGAATTATATATTCTGCCGATTCTCTTCTCTTTGCAAGAAATAAGTTTGCAGTGCAGACATTGGTTCATCCAACATGGTCCAGGTTAACATAGTGATTGACATTTTGAAGAGTATAGCTGAGAGGGAAAAATAGTCGTAGCTTATGAATGAGTACTTATGGTTTTCTTTGACAGTATTAAAGGGAATATACAAGGCAACATGGAACATAAAACACTGAGACTAAATTGTTCAATCGTCATTATTTATGGATTCCATGTTTGTGAATTTGTCCACTTGTTATACTTTATTTGAATATCTAAAATCAATATTCACAGACCATTTGTGATCATTCATGGATATGCCCAAAAGAGAGAGAGAAAAAGAGAGAGAGAATGAATCAGAGAATGAACAGAAGCTGTTCTGATCCCTTCTCTAGTTTCAGATCCTGGTTCTACTTCATGCTGGCTCTTCAGTTACATGAAATACCCTAGATCCTTGCAATAAATGCTCTCTCTCTCTCTCTCTTTCTCTCTCTCTTTTCCTTAAGGTACAGCACATGTGTTTTGTTACTTATAATAAAAAAATCTGCATTCATACATAGATGCAAAAGAGATGCCCAAATCTGTAAAAATAACTTTATTTCCCTTGTACTTTCAAATTATTGTTTCTTTCTATTGGTTTCTAATGCAGCTATTGAGAAGTTAGATGTATTTTAAGAAATTCATTTCCCTGTGATTTTTTTGATGACTTTTAGGTTTCTTTGAAATGCTATACTTTCATAATAATAGATCAATATATTTTATAGCTTAATTTTCATTTAGTCCACTTAGAACTCATTAGGATTCTGGATTGGTGACTTTCAATAAAGAAAATTTATATTCTTTGTATTTTCAAATAGTTATATATAACCTTTATTCTTTCTATTTTTTCTTTCTTTTTTTTTAAATTAACCATATGTTACTCTTTTTTTTTTAATTCATTTTTATTGTTAGGCTTATTGGGTTGACATCTGTTAGCAAGGATTACATAGGTTTCAGGCATACAATTCTACAGTGTATTTATTTTTTCTTTCTGAAAATCAAATTAGAGCTTTGTTTGAATTTATCATCCTCTCATTTATATATCCTATTTTATAATTCATATTCATAACTTTTTTATCTTTGTTCCATTCTGAAGAATTTCTCCAATTGTCTGAATTTCTAATTCATATCTCTCTGTTTAATCTGCTGCAAAATATTCAATGAGTCTCTAATAACAACTTTTACAATTAGGATTTTAGGAGGTGGGGCCTTTGGATGTGCTTAATTCCTGAGGGTCAAACTTTCATAAATAGGATTAGTGCTCTTACAAGAGTCACCACAGAGATCCCTAGCCCTTTCCACCATGTGACAGCCATCTGCAACTCAGAAGAGGGCCTTCACCAGAACCTGACTTTGGACTTCCAGTCTTAAGATCTGTGAGAAATAAATTTCTGTTGTTTTGAAGTCACCCAGTCTTTAACATTTTGTTACAGCAGCCTGAATTGACCAAGATAATTTGTGTGTGTGTGTGTGTGTGTATTTTATATTTTGTATCTGATATTCCCAATGTTTCAGGACTTTGTAGGCCCAAATTCAGTAGGCTACTATCTTTGCTGACTCTTACTTATGGTGATGTTTCTTAATGGGTCTTGAAACTGTTTTAAATTTTGAACTCATTTTCACTGTTATTTTACTTATTGAAATTCAAATAAAGCCTCTGTCTAAAGCCAACCCTTCCATATAACATTTGTTTTTGCTTTGGTCAGAAACAGTGTCAAGTATATTGAGTCAACACAGTTTTTTTGTTTTTTTGTTTTGTTTTGTTTTTGTTTTGTTTTGTTTTGGATGTGGCTTTCATATTCCTCATTTACCGAAAGCTAAGAATAAATCAGGGATTTGTAAGTATTTGATTCTGGTGGAAGACCTCCAATTTAAAGTGCCAAAAGTGCCACTCTATATAGACTTAACGTATTTGTCTGCTGTCCTCCTGTACATATTAAAACTTGGCTTTTGCCATCCTTGATTAGTCAATGCCAGAAGGGTTATTCACAGCAGAAGTGTTACCTCTCCACATTCAAACTCTATTTCCAGGCACTTAAAAATTTCTATCTACAAATATGAATGTTTATACATAGTCATGAATATGGAAATAGATACTTATATACCTATAGATATTCTTTTAGATTTTATACAAACTTTATGTGTTCTAATGAGAATATTTCTCTCAGTATCTTGTCACCAATATTTAATCTTAAGTATCAACTATGTTATACATGAAGAAAATACTAATAGCACTACCTTTGTCTTCATGTAGCTATAATGAAAAAAGTTTTATTATTAAATACATACCATGGGGTCACATTAGGTGGTGAACTTATTATGCATCAAGTTGACAATGCACTGTGGAATTGTATGCCTGAAACCTATGTAATCCTTGCTAACAGATGTCACCCCAATAAGTCTAACAATAAAAATGAATTAAAAAAAAAAAAAATACATACCATGGGCTGAAGAAAGACAAACACAAATAAAATGTTATTAAAGCTTTAATGATACAGGAGTTAATTATAAAACCCTTCCTCTTTTCATAAATCTCTAATATATGAATGTGACCTCCTTGTATGTGTGTATAAATAAATAAATATCATTATAAAATTATAAAATATATAACTTTACATATTTAAAAACAAATACACCTATGAAATCATGAAAAATAAAAAAAGCATAACATCAGCAAATATAAAAATATAGAGTTCTTGGAATACTAAAATCATATATATTCTAATCATTGGAAAAAACCCCTGGTATACTAAGAATAATTAGGAACTGAAATGTCTAGAACTTTGGTTTAAAATGTTAATGCAAAGAAGCTAGAAGTGTAAATTTCTCTTCCTTTCCAACTTGTGACAAGTGGGAAGCAGCAGAGATTGTTGTTTCAAGACAAAAAATAAAGGCAGGACAATACACAAGAAAATAGGGATTGTTCACTACAAGTAAATAAGCCAATAGTATTTAATCAAATATATGTTGCACATTGATTCCTTAACATTTTTGTGGTCAGGGTTGGAAAATAATATATAGAATATGAACAGAGAGGAAAGCAAGGAATAATAAATAAAATATAAATATACAACAAAGATTCACAGAATATTGCAAAATAATATAAAATGAATAACCTTAGCAATCAAAACTTATATCTGAGAAAATGGATTAAAATACCAAAGCTATTTTGGAACTCTTTTTCTGGAATGACCACCAGAGCTGTCATTGTATTACCCTAGGTGTCCTGAATGTCATCAAAATGTCTTCTTTTCAATATTTCCTTTACCTTTGGGTAAAGAAAAAAGTCATTGGGGGCCAAATCAGGTGAGTAGGAAAGATGATCCAATACAATTATTTGTTTACTGGCTGAAACCTCCCTCCCAGACAGTGCCATGTGAGCTGGTGCATTGTTGTGATGCAAGAGCCATGAGTTGTTGGTGAAAAGTTCAGGTCATTTTTGCCTAGCTTTTTACACAGCATTTTCAGCTCTTCCAAATAGTAAATTTGTTTGATTGTCTAGTTGGTATAAATTAATAATGAACAATCACTCTGACATCAAAAAAAGTTAGCAACATTATTTTAACTCTTGATTTGGACTGATGGAAACTTTTTGGTTGTGGAGAATTGGCTGACTTCCACTGTGCACTTTAACACTAGTTTCAGGGTCGTGTTGGTACCCCCATGTTTCGTAACCAGTGATAACATGGCCTAAAACTTCATCTTACCTCTCCAAAAGGTCTTGGCAAACTTGAACTCTCCTTTGCTTTTGTTCATCAGTGAGCTCCTTTGGGACAATTTTTGCACACACCTTTCTCATGCCAAGATTTTCAGTTAAGATTTTCCTAAGTGT
>PVJL010006845.1:33086-86052 GCA_004026885.1 Lyroderma lyra | reverse complement strand
CTTTTTAGTTTGATATAGTCCCATTCATTTATTTTTGCTTTTACTTCCCTTGCCTTTGAGGACAGGTTCATGAAGTCTTCCTTGAGTCCTAGGTCTATAAGTTTAGTACCAATGTCTTCTTCTATACAGTTTATTGTTGCAGGTCTTATATGAAGGTCTTTAATCCATTTTGAGTTAATTTTTGTGTATGGAGAGAGTTTCATAGGTCAGGTTCATTCTTTTGCATATGTTTTTCCAGTTTTCCCAGCACCACCTACTAAAGAGGCTGTCTTTTCCCCATTGTATGTTTTTTGCTCCTTTATCGAAAATTATTTGTCCATATATTTGTGGGTTTTTTTCAATTATTTAGATGCAATTTTCTTTCATTTTCTGGAAATATTTATACACGACAAAATCTTTTCTTTAAGTATTTCTTTTTATATACACACATTTTTTTTTTATTTTTTAAGACTTATTGGGGTGATATTGGTTAACAAGAATTACATAGGTTCCAGATGTACAATTTAACAGTGCTTTGTCTATGTATTGTATTATATGTTCACCTAGTGTCAATTCTTTTCAACTAAGTCTATGAAGGGGATTTTTTGTTGGCTGCCTTTTTTTTATTATTTATATGTAACATAGTTACTGATTTCTTTGTATGTTTTGTACATTTTTAAATTGTTGTTGAAAACTGAACATTTTAGATAATATATGGTTACAATTATAAGAACAGATTCTTCCACCACCACCGAATATTCGTTGTAGCTGATGTGTTGCTGGTTTTTATTCCTATTGTTCCTTTACTTGTTGCTGCTTATTTATTTAGTGACTTTCCTAGAATAATTCTTATCTTCGTTAGTGTATATCTCCTGAGTCTTCAACTAACATTTGTTTTTTAAGTTCTTGCTTTAATTGCTAGGCCTGGCTTCTTAAAAATCACACCTGGGTCATTATAATTTGATGGTCAGCCAATGATTGGGCAAAGTTTTTTTGGGGGGGTGGGGAGAGGGTTATGCTTTCTTTTTTACCCTTCGCCGAAGTTATCTATGTAGGAAGGCATGTTTTAAAACTTCAGACAGTTTAAAAGACAGCCTTGGTTTTCACTTCCATTTGATCAGGGCCTCAGGGTCAATTAGAGGTGAGTTGCTTTCTCCTTTCCCTGGTCTTTCTCAGTCAGGCACACAACCGTACACACAGGCACAATCTTGTATATTCCCAGGAATATGTTGAAACTTTCCCGTTGCCTTGTTCTCCATTATGACCTTAGAAATTCTTAGCCTTGCTGTAGTTTATCCCAAATGAGATCACAACCTTAGGTAGCTAAGATGTTGATAGCAGTTTGCTTTTGCTTAAGTATGAAGGTAGGTCCCCCTCCCATCTTGCTGAGCTGAACTCTGAGTCAGATCACGTAACACCTACACTCTGAAAATAAATATTTCCAAGGGAACCATAAATTGGACAAAATTTTGACTGTTCTCTGTGGATGGTATATTTAGTGAGCCTCCAGACATGGCCAGATATCTCCATTACTGGCAAAGCTACCAGCTTTGATTCTCAGATAAGTAGCAGGGCACAATAGGGAATAAAAATAAACCAAGTTAAAATGTCACAAACCCTATTGTTTTACCCATGTTCAGTTGTGGCCCCACAGTTTTACCAAGTTACAGTAGTTTCTGTTGGAAATACAATTTTGATCTCTAGCTATGGTTTTGGTTAACTGACAAGAGTTGTAAAATAGTTCATTTTAATTGTTTTAGCAGTGTTTTTGTTATTTTACAAGAATGAATTCACCTAGATTCTCACACCACCATTCAGGGAGTTGAAACCTCAATCTATTTTTTTTTTAAAGAGAGATATTTTGGGCCCATAAAAAGAATTTACTTTTAAATTATTGATTGGCATCTATAATAAAAAAAAATTATTTAAATAAAAACATTAGAAAATCTATGCCAGTATAAAAGCAAAAAAAAAAAAAAAACAAAAACAAAAACACAATCCTATTAATAAATCCAGATTGAAGGAAGAAGAAAGATTTTACCAAAATAATATTTTCAACTTCAAAATAATTTGCTTTTTCATTAGCCACTAAATTTCATCAAAATTTTAAATTATATTTAGTTTGGTAGAGTAAGCTATCATAGAGAACAGACTTTGAGAATGACGAAGACTCTTCATGACTGAACTTGAATAATGTTCCCTAAAAGTCCTCCTGATTAAGCTTTTACCGTGGGCTCTGTCCTTGGCCTCCTTATTTCAGTTTTAGTGATAATCCTGCTGAATCATTTCAGCAAAAATTCCTCATCCTTGATCTCATATCACCCTGACCTAGCTAAAATCCTGTTAAGTCAATTTAGCAAAGAATTACTCTACTATACATGACAGTATTTTTCCATGCGCAACATCCCCTCCTTTGCTCTTTGGCTATAAATCCCCACTTTTTCTTATTGTATTCAGAGTTGAGCCTTACTTCTCTCCCCTACTATAAGACTGCATTGTAGTAGCCCCCTCTTAAATAAAGTCTTCTTTGTCATCTTTGACAAATGTCGTTAATAATTTTTTTTTTACGTGTATAGTTCCCTGGCTGGGAATCGAACCCAGGCCACAGTGTTGATAGCACCGAAGCCTAGCCACTACACCACCAGGGAACTCCCACATTAATAATTTTTTAACAGGAACAGTCTAAAAAATTAAATACATCAGTCAATAGCTGTACATTACTGCTTTATAGTTATCTCTGCAAGAAAAATTTGTTCTGTCTTCTGCCCACCTCTTATTCTGAAAATGTCTTATAAAATGTAGACATGAAACATAATTATGCCCAGCCACTATGTGCTGATTCAGCAGAATATGGAATGTGGTTAGACTGCACTTTGCCATCTCTGCCTTGACTCCAACAGTTTATTCACATGTAGGAGACACATCTGCCTTACACCACAAGCCATTGTCCCTCACAGATAACTAATGGCAATAAAAATGTACAGTGCAAAAGACATTTTTCAAAGCAGATTGACTTCAAATTAGACATTCATGTGCCTGTAGGTAGTATGGAAATGAAATTATCCAGAAAGTAATTTGTACCTTCAGTGAACTCCAGAATGTATAATAAATTCTATGCATTGGCAAATGTTAAGGTAAGTTGTTTGGAAAGAGGATAGCTTCCTTAGAGTTCTTTAAGACTACTTTAATAATCACAAGCACTTCCCATTCCTGCAGAAAATTTAACGTACAACTCCAACTCTATGCATGAATATCCTTCCCTCTCTTGGTTTTGCCAAACTCATTTGAAGAAGCATGGAAATATCCCAGAATATTTCCTTAGGGGCAAAAGGAAAACATTTGTAAATACTTTTCATTACCCAAGTCATCTAAGACTCCCCCTGGGACTGCTGTAAGGAAAAGGAGAACAATTATTCTCTCAAAGGATAAGAAAAGATCACATCAACATGGGTGCCTTGTCTCCAATTCACTCCTGGAGACATTAACTTTATGAAAAATGCTGCCAGATATCTATTACATTAAGAAAATCTACATAAGGCTGTGTTGCCATAAATTGCTTCACCAACTTTCTTCCTTAATACATATATCCTCACATGCATATATACTCATGTGCAGGCATGCGCATGCACACACACACACACACACACACACACACACATTAAACATGACAAATATATTGGTTAGTTTTCCCACAAATTGTGATGTTATGTGGAGATTTGGAAACTGGGATGGTTCGTTCTAATTAAATGTTAAAAACTAAAAAGAGAATCTGTAGCATGTCCTTGGACACACACACACAAAAGGATCTTTTTTCTTTGTTCAACATTTATTGAGGGTTCACTACATATCTGGCAATATTAATTACACAGGCACAGTATCTGCCCTTTTAGGAGCTTGTTATGATGATGGGAATAAGAGGGACATAGAAAGAAAATTTGTTAACCTTTTCACTGCATTAATTGACTTCAAGGTTTTTTTAAATGTGCCAAAAAGTCATAAAAAGAAAAAGTTGATATTTTGACTATTTTGTACCTGTATAATATAACATTTGGTGCTGCTTTATATATAAATGACTTTATTTTTATTTTAAATTTTTGTTATATGGTAATCAATTTACCATTATATTGAATTTTAGCAAAAAGTACTCAAACATACTAAGTGGAATCAATTAGATTTAAGTATTGATAAATTAGAATCTACTGGCATTGATGTCATAAAATTTTATTACAAAATGCTACACAATATTACATACAAAACATCTTGGTTGTTGATAGTGCAAACCACAAGAAAACATTAAAAATTCTTGTAAATGGAGAAAAGCTTTTGAAGTAGTTTCACATTGAATAACAATTTTACAAAAATTATAGTATTTATAGTTTTAAGTAAATACAGTTAAGGTAGTACATTTTATTAAAACAAATTATTACATTAAAGTATAAAATTTTCCTATTGTCATTCATTCAGTTTGTTTGAACTCATGGGGTAAACTCAACTACTGCAGTCAGTGGATAGAAATATTCATTAGGATATATCTGAATGTCACAGCAAAAGAGTTAAAATCTAATTAATTTAACACAAAAACTAACAATCTCAAAGCCATAAGAAAGCTACAAGACATAAAAAAGGTGTGCCAGATTTTCTGCTCTTCTTTTTCCTGAGAACAGAGATGGTATTCATTTTATGGTACTAAGTTTAGAGTGAGTTTTTCATTCAGTAATAGATCATCAAAACTATAGTATTCTTCATAGTATTATGAGATAGGTACTATTACTATCCCTAATTAGAGATAAATAATGAAAACTCTCTATGGTTGATGAAAGTACTAATGAATAAAAACATTTATCAAAGCCTTCTATGTGTCAGGAACTTTATGTAGATTATGTCATTAATGCACATAAAGCTTTATGAAGTAAGTGATTTTTAAGAATCTAACCTTAAATATAAGAGATTTAATGAAAGAAAGTAATTGGTCTAAGAATATAAAGTGAGTTATGAAAAGATCAGAATTTGAACTCAAATAGTTCTATCCAGAGCTTAAAGGCTTTAGCCATTATACCACAAATACATACTGCAATTAATTAGACAAATAAAAAAATTGAAAAGTACTAGAGCTCGTGATACAACACAGGCCTGTCTGATTCTATTAGCCACATGTGGCAGGGTGAATTAAAAATATTAATAAATCTGCACCTGGACATTGCAAGAAGACATACAGAATAAGAATTTTATGTTTGTTTACCCCGTATTTCTGAATATTGCAGATTATATCTAAGAAAAAACATACTTTATGACTTCATAAACTACATGATATTGTCAGGTTATGTCCAATATAAATAGAAATACTTTTTTATTTACATATGAGCTTTGAAAAATTAAATGAACCTGGTTCTAAGAGAAAATTTCAAATAATATTTATATCCATTAGGTTAAAATTCCTCCTGCTACAAGTTAAAAATTTTCTTTTTTAATGTGTAACTTTATGGAGAAGAAAAACTCATTAAAAACAAATCTAATCAACAAAAGTAGCAAAAGAAGACTTCCAGTCAAGATAACAGAGTAGGAAAATACTGTGCTTGCATCTTCTCATGACCACATCAAAATTACAACTAAACTAAATAACAACCATCACTGAGAACCACCTGAAGTCTGGCTGAACAGAAATCCTATAAATAAGGACATACAGAAGAAGCCACATTGAAACTGGTAGGAAGGACAGAGATACCGAAAAGAGTGGTCCCACACTCATGTGTGACAGTTAAAAATTGGGAAGGATATCTCTGCTGCAGAGTCCCCTGTGAGGAATCAGACTTCCCAGCCCAGGTTCCAGTGCTGGGAGTTCCTGTAACTTCTGACTGTTATTAGCAGGGATTGTGACTGAGAAGATTGTAGCTGAGTAGGAAGGATGGCTACTGGAGTCTCAGGTGCTCCTATTAAAAAGCCTGTACACAAACTTACTCTTTCATGGACTCACTCACTCTAATCTCTAGCACTAGGGTAGCAGCTCAAAAAGCATATAAAGGGAGGAAATGAAATTGTTTAACTTTAAAGTGAGGACTGGAGCAATAGCTTTCTCTCACACAAAAATTCCTGGAGAAGGCCTTGTTACTTTGTTGAGCCCTTCTCCCAACCAGGCTTACACCATTTGCCGCACCCTGATGATTTCCTGAGACCCAGATTTATCAAACCTGTTGGGTCACCCAAGCAGCTTCTAGGAACTTCTTGATACAAATGGCAAGTCTTGGCCTATGCTGCAGAGTTTCCTAAAATTGCTCAAAGGTTTACAACACCCAAGCAAGTGGTGTCTGGCCTTTGCAGTCCTGGACCTCTCACTAAGTAACCTCAAGTCTGGCACTAGTGACAGCCAGCCTCAATTCACAGATTAGCCTGTCCCAGGTACTTCCAAACCCAGCACAAGTGGCAACCATCAACAGATCACTTTTTAGTTCATACCAGGTGGCCAGAGCACAGGCAGAGGCTGAACTTGACCTGCACCAAAGCCCTTATCAAGCGGTCTCAGATCCAACAAACAAGGTATCTGGATTCAGACAACACAAGAGCACCACCTAACTACCCCCACAAACAACATAGCCAAAGGGTAAATTTGACAGGCATCAGAACCCTGCTAAAGTGCATCCTGCTCCATGGATCAGCCCCTGCAGAACAGTTCCGCCACTGTAGTCAGTGTTAATCTTCACAGCCAATCAGCCTAAATGTTAATCTTTCCCACTGACTTGCAAATAACAATCAAGGATCAATTACAACTGGAGTTGATCATCACCAAACCACACAACTCACACAAGGGACATACCCAGAGCAGGTGACCAGGAAAACTATGCTTGCTACGTAAGGCCACTCTATCAAAAATGAGAGAAGTAGCAGCTCTACCTAATACATAGAAACAAACACAGGAATGCAGCCAAAATGAGAAAACTGAGAAACGTGTTCCAAACAAAAGACCAGAACAAAACTGAAAAAGAACTAAATAAAATAGAGACAAGCAATTTACCAGACGTGGAGTTCCAAAAATGGAAATAATAAACATTAACAAGAAATCAGACAGATATGAAGAATGTAATAACTGAAATGAAGACTACATTAGAGGGAATCAACAGTAGATTACATGAAACATAGGACTAAATTACTGATTTGGAATATAAGGTAGCAAAAAATACCCAATCAGAACAGCAAAAATAAAAAATAAAAAAAATGACTATAGTTTAAAGGACCTGTGAGACATCAAGTATACCAACATTTGCATTATAGGAGAAAAGAGAGAGAGCAAAAAACTGAAAACCTACTTGAAGAAATAATGACAGAAAATGTTCTGAACCTGGTGAAGAAAATAGAAACACAAGTTTAGGAAACACAGAAGGTCATAATCAAAATGAACCCAGAGGCCCATACCAAGACATGCATCATAAATAAAATGCTAAATGTTAAAGTCAAAGAGAGAATCTTAAAAACAGCAAGAGAAAAGCAGGTAGTTATATACAAAGGGCTATTATAAGACAGTCAGCTGATTTCCCAACAGAAACTTTGCAGGCCAGAAGGGAATGAAATATTCAAAGTGATTAAAATTGAGGACCTACAACCAAGATTATTCTACCCAGCAAGGCTATCATTTAGAATCAAAAGGCAGACAAAAAGACAAGAAAAATCTAAAGGAGTTCATTACCACCAAACCAGTATTACAAGAAATGTTAAAGGTACATCTCTAAAAAAAGAAAGAAAATAAAAATATATAAATAAAATGGCAATAACTACATACCTATCAATAATTACTTTAAATGTAAATAGATTTTATGTTCCAAGCAAAAGATAAGGTAGCTGAATAGATAAGAAAATAAGACCCACACATATGATGACTACTAGAGACCCACTTCAGATTGAAAAACACACATAAACTGAAAGTAAAGGGATGGAAAATAATATTTCATGGAAATGAAAAAAAAGTATGTGTTAGCAATACTTATATCAGACAAAATAAACTTAAAACAAAGGCTATAACAAGAGACAATAAAAGGACCCACCTATTCCACTACTAGGTATTAATCCAAAGAAACCCAAAACACTAATTTGAAAAAAAAAATACATCCCTATGTTTATTGCAGCATTATTTATGATAGTCTAGATATGAGGGAAACCTAAGTGCCCATAAATAGACAAATGGATAAAGAATATGTGGTACATACACACCATGGAATATTACTCATCCATGAAAAAGAATGAAATCTTGACATCTGCAACAACTTGCATGAACCTGGAGGGTATTATGCTAAGTGAAATAAGTCAGACAGAGAAAGATAAATACCATATGATCTAACTTATATGTGGAATATAAAAATAAATAAATACAATAGAAACTAATATATACAAAAAACATTTTGATGATTAACAGATGGGGGAGGAATAATGAAGGAAAAATGGGAGGTGATTAAGATATACAAATTGCCAATTATAAAAATAGTCTCAGGCATTTAAAGTATAGCATACAGGATCTAGTGAATAATATTTTAATAACTATGTATGCTGTCATATAGGTAGTAGCCTTACCAGTGTGATTAGTATGTAAATTATGTAAATGTCTAACCACTATGTTGTACACTTGAAACTAATATAATATTGTACATGAACTGTAATTAAAAAATAAAAGATATTTCAAAAAATTAACAAAAAATTGACTAAGTGATGAGAGAGGATGCAAATTAACTACAACCACAAAATAAAGTGGGATAATTACTGCTGATCTTATTGAACTAAAAAAGGATTATAAGAGAATGCTTATAAACAATTGTACAGCAACAAATTAAATAACCTAGATGAAATGGGCAAGTGGCTAAAAGTACACAATTACCAAAAGAGACTCCAAAACAAATAGAAATTGTGAACAGGCATATAACAAATAAGAAATTAAATTAATAGTCAAAGCCTCCTTAAAAGCAATTACAAGATTAGATGGCTTTACTGGTGAATTCTACCAAATATTTAAAGAAGAACCAATTCTTCTCAAACTTTTCCAAAATATTTAAAACAAGAGAACATTTTCTAATTTATTCTATGACGATTATTACAATACCTTAATACTAAGGATATTAAAAGAAAGAAAAATAACAGACCAATAATTTATGAATCTACATGCAAAAACTCTTAACAAAGTACTAGCAAACCAAATACATGAGAACAAAAAAAGTATACACAATGACCAAAGTAGATTTATTCCCTGACTGTAAGGTTGGTTAAACATAGAAAAATTGACCAATGTAATATACCACACTGATAAATACAAAAGTAAAAAGATCATTGTCTTAACACAGAAAAAGCATTTAACAATTCTAATACTTTTTCATGATAAGAACGCTCATAAAACTAAAAATACAAAGGAACTCCCTTGACTAGATAGAAGACACTTATGAAATCCCACAGTCAGCATCATATTTAATTGTGAAAGACTGAAAAATGTCCCCCTAAGATTAGCAACAAGAACAGGATGCTTACTTTCACCATTGCTTTTCAACATTGTGCTTGAAGATAGAGTCAACGTAGTTTGACAAGGAAAAAAAATAAAAAGCATCCAAATTGGAAATAAAGAAGTAATGCTATCTCTTCCCAAAGATGGCATGATTCTACATATAAAAAATTGCAAATAATCCAATCACAACAAAATTACTAGAACTGATATAATTCAGCAAAGCTGTAGGTCACAAGATCAACATAAAAAAGAAAAAGTCAGTAGGAACTAAAATAATAAAGCACTTTGGAATAAATTTAACAATAATCATTCAAAACTTATACCCTGAAAACTGCAAAACATTGCTAAGAGTAATTAAAAATGACTTAAGTGAACAGAAAGATATCTTATGTTCATGGACCAGACTTAACATTGTTAAGGTGGCAATACTACCCAGAAGTAATCTACAGATTCAAATCAATCTGTCAAAATTCCTAGGGTGTTTTTTGCAGAAATATAAAAGCCAATCCTCAAATTCATGTAAGATTGCAAAGGGCCTTGCACAGTCAAAACAATATTGAAAAGTAAACTGTTAGAGGAATCACATTTCCTGATTTTCCTGATTTTAACTTACACAAATCTACAGCAATCAAAACAGTTTGGTAATGATATAAGACATATAGAACAAAAGAATAGAATTGAGAGCAGAGGTATAAATCTATAAATCTATCATCAGTTGATTTCTACAATGGTGACAATTCTATTCAATGGGAAAAGAACAATGTCTTTCAACTAATGGTGTTGGGACAACAGAATAGCTACCTGAAAAATAAAATTACATTTGGATACCTACCTCACACCATATACAAAAATTAATTGAAAATGCATCAAGGGCATAAATAGAAGAGCTAAAACCATATAAGTCTTAGAAAAATAGAGGAAATATTTATGACATTGGATTTGGCAATGAAGTCCTGATATGATGCCAAAAGCAAAAACAACTAAAGAGAAAACAGATAAATCAGACTTTATTAAAATTAAAAACATTTGTACATCACAAAATATCTTCAAGAAAAATAATCTATCTATGGAATAGGAAAAACATTGCAAATAATATATTAGATATGAGCCTAGTATCCAGAAGATACATAGTAAAAGTTCTTTAATTTATGTAATTCACCAGAATAACATCAGATCATATGTTCAAATATGGTTAAAAAATACCAAATTACTAGTAGATTACACAGACTTCTAAGTAACACATAGCTCTAAGAAGAAATCTCAAGATAAATTTTTAAATATTTGAACAAAATTAAAATAAAAAGACTAAATAAAATTTGTGAAATGTAGGAAAAACCAGTGTTGGGAAAGAAATTTATAGAATTGAAAGCATATATTAGAAAAGAATAATCTAACTTTCCACCTGAGGAAACTAGAAAAAGAAAAAGAAATTAAATTCAAAGCAAGTAAAAGAAAAGAAATAATAAAAATTAAAGCAGAAATCAATGAAATTAAGAGAGACAATCAATAGAAAAGATCAATTAAAGGCTGAAAAAAAATAATAAAATCAATAACCTTTCTACTAAGCTAAGTAAAAAGTTAGAAAAGACATAAATTACTAATATCAGAAATAAAAGAGGAAACATCACTACACATCCCATAGACATTAAAAGAATAATGAAGGAATACTATGAACAACTCTCTATGCCTGCGAATTCTATAACCTATATGAATTGGACAAATTTCTTTGAAAAATACCATTAGTAAAAACTCACACAAGACACAAGAAATAGATAACCTGAATAGGCTTCTATAAAACAACTTAAATCAATAATTAATCATCTTTGAAAAGGAAAAAACAACAGGCCCAGATGAGCTCACAGATAAATTATAGTAAACCAATTTTTTGCAATCTTTTCCAGATGATAATGGCAGAGAAAATACTTCCTAACTCATTCTACGAAGGTCAAAATGACCCTAATATCAAAATTGGATAAAGATATTACAAGGAAGATGACTATGGACCAATATCTTTCATGAATATAAATGCAAAATTCCTCAACAACTCAATAACAAAAAGAAAAGTAGCCCAATTTTTAAAAATGGGAAAATGAACAAACAGTTCTCCAAAAATGACATACAAATAGGCAGCAAAAACATGTAAATATGCTCAACATCATTAATCATTAGAAAAATGCAAATCAAAACCACAATGAGATACTTCTTTGCACACATTAGGATAGTTATAATTAAATAATAAAAAGAAGTAGTAGGATGTGGAGAATTTGGATCATTTGTACATTAATGGTTGGAATGTACATGGTTCAGCTGCTATGGGAAACAGTTTGGCAATTACTCAAAATGTTAAACTTAGAATTATCCTAAGACCCAGTAATTCTATTCTTAAGTATATACTAAAAAAATTTTGACAGCAGGTACTCAAACAAATAGTTGTACAAAAATATTTAAAGCAGACTATTCACAATAGCTAAGAGGTGTAAACAACATAAATATCCACCAACTAATAAATTTTTAAAAATATATCTTAGTTTTTTTTAATTATATAAAATACATAAATATTATTGAGCCACAAAAAGTAGCATATGCTATAACATGGGTAAATCTCAAAAACTAAGTGAACAAAGTGACAGGAGTCAGATACCAAAGTCACATATTTTATGATTCTACTTAGTATATGACATATCTGTAACAGGTAATTTTATACTGACAAAGGCAGATTGGTGATTTCTAGGGACTGGGGAAAAGGGAAGTGTGGAGTACCTGCTTGCTGAACAGGAACTGGTTTTTATTTTGGAGTGATGAAAATGTTTTGGAACTAGATAGATGTTGTCATTCCACAATATTGTGAATGTATTAAATGTCAGTGAAATGTTCACTTTAAAATAGTTGATGTTATTTTATGTGAAATTCACTTCAATTTTATTTTTTATTAAATCTATTGGAGTGACATTGGTTAGTACAATTATTTGTTTCAAATGTAAAATTCTTTAATGCATCATCTATATATTGCGTTGTTTGCACACCACCCAAAGTCAGTTCTCTTCCATCACTATATATTTGACCCCTCCTTCCCCTCTACCTCCCCTCTCCCACTCTATCCTCTGGTAACCACTAAACTGTTGTCTGTGTCTATGAGTCTTTACTTTTTGTTCATTTGTCTTGTTCCTTTGTTGCTTTCAGTTTTACAAGCACTGTCCAGGAAAAATTCAACCTTAAATTCTTCAATTTTTCATATTACATGGCTGGATACTTTCTGGACAGCCCTTGTATATCCCACATATGAGTGAATTAATATGGTTTTTTCTTTTTCTGTTGAACTTATTTCGCTTAGCATGATGACCTCAAGGTCCATCCATATGTCCTAAATGGCAATATTTCATCTTTTCTTATAGCTGAGCAATACTCCATTGTGTATATGTACCACAGCTTCTTTATCCAGTCATCTATCAAAGGACACTTTGGTTGTTTCCATGTTCTTGGCCATTGTAAATAATGCTACAATATATCTTTACAGAAAAAAAGTTTTCAGATTTTTTTGGGTAGATACCCAGAAGAGGGATTATTGGATCGTATGGTAATCCTATTGTTAATTTTTTCAGAAATATCATACTGTTTTCCATAGTGGCTGTACCATTTTACATTCTCACCACTAGTGTATAGGTGTTTTTTTTTCTCCACAGCCTCTTCAACACTTGTTATTGTCTTAATTATACCAGTCATTCTAACAGTTATGAAATGATATCTCATTGTGGTTTTTGATTTGCATTTCTCTCATAGCTAGTGAAGTTGAGTGACTTTTCATATATTTGTTGGTCATTTCTATGTCTTCTTGGGAGAAGTGTCTGTTCAGGTCCTCTTCCTGTTTTTTAATTGGATTGTTTTGTTGTTGTTGTTATTGTTGTGTCATACACGCTCTTTATATATTTTGGGTATTAGCCCTTATTGGTGGTGCTGTTTGCAAATATCTTCTTTCATTTGGTTGGCTGCCTCTCTGTTATTATTTTAAAAAACAAACAAAAATAATGACATATATTCAAATGGAATATTACTCAGCCCCAAGAAAAGATGAAATACTGCCATTTACCACAACATGGATGGATCTTGAGATTATTATGCTAAGCAAAATAGGTCAGACAGAAAAAAGTCAAGAACCATATGATTTCACTCATGTATGGATATAAAACTGAAAACAACAAATGATCAAGACAAACAAACAAAATCTCATTGACACAGACAACAGTTTAGTAATTACCAAAGTGTAAGTGGAAAGGATGGTGGTAGACGAGAGTAAAGGGGGTCAAATATATGGTAATGAAAGAAGAAATGACTCTGGGTGGTGAGCAAACAATGCAATATATAGATGATGTATTATAGAATTGTATACTTGAAACCTATATAATTTTACTAAACAATATCACCCCAATACATTTAATGAAAATGAAAAATTAAAATCAAACCAATGCAAAGCATATTAAAATTTTATTGTTTTCCAAAATCAGTTTTATAAGATATATTTTAGAAGCTATAAAAACATAAAAATTTAAAAGTAGTTGCCTTTTATGTGTGTTTTAAGGTGGAGAGGAGTGGAATAGAGGCCTGTACTTTGCATTATTATCCTGTATATTTGATTTTTTAAAAACCATATGCATGTATCATTACCCAATACTATCCACCAAAATAATATTTTAGATTGATTTGAGTATTAAGATTGAAGTATTAAAACATTGAAAGAATATGTTGCTTATTGATCTTATCTCAGAATGGAAAAGATTTTCTAAACATTAAATCAAAAATCATGGGCAAGAAAGAAAGATGGAATTTGACAAATAAACTGAAAATCTACAAGATGAAAATGGAAACAATACACCAAGAAACAATGATACAGAAAATATTATTCTTAACATGAAAAAATATTTTAAAAAACAATTAAATGATAGAATATCACTAGAGAGTCTAAGTCAGTAAAGAATATAAACACTGTAATTCACACACACATACACACAAAACATTGTAAATGAAAAGTGCAAATTAATATTACAATGTTATGCCATTTTCCAATATCAAATTGTTTGAGATTTTATATAAAAAGTTAGGCTTGAAAACTTAAATTTATATAACTTTTTTATAATGTAAATTGTCACCAGATGCTATGAGTTTTAAAACTGTTCATCTTTTAACCCAGTAACTCCTTTTAAAATTTTTTCATAAGGAAGATCATTATTGTAGATAGATTTATATGTAAGTGTATTCTTTAATATATAATTTGCAATATTGAAAGTATCAAGTTAAATTTTAAATAGTAGTGAAATAAGTAATAAATTCTAAAATAGGATATTGTATGAAATTATATTAGACTATTAAATAGCCCAATGCATCATATTGTCAATCAAGTATTAAGTATAAAAAGTAGTAAGGTTTAAAATAGCATATAGACTATGGTACCAACAAAATATACAAAGCCAAATTATTTTCAGAAATATTTTTAATTACAGGAGTTTTTCATTAATATATTCTTCTTCATTATATTATGTATTTTCCAAAACAGGATTACATTAATTTTATGATCAGAATTATAAAACATCTAACAAAAAGAAGAAAGAACCATGTTTTGGGAAGAATTATCTACTGTTTATCAAAGAGTTAACTTAAGCATAAACATGTTCAAAATTAAAATAAAATATATAAAACATACACAAAATAAGATATTATGATTCTAGTGTAAATTATTTACTTTCTCTAAAATATTAGCAAAGCACTGAGTTAAGGAGACCCAAGTAGCATTTTAATGTCAGCCTTTTTCCAAGTCCACCTCCTATGACATTTCTTTCTGATTATGACTCACTATAGTGCATGTTGAATCATAAAGAATTAGTCAGTTCTTTGAATCAGAGATGTAGAACCAATTAAGAAAGTTTCATATTGTCATTGCACAAATGCACAGTTCTCAAATAAATATGCTACATTCCTCAGCCATAAATATTTGGGAATAAATGTATCTTTTAATAGCAAACAGAAGTTTTCCTCAAAAGTGTAGTATTACTTAAGAATACACTTTGGTGGATGTATTTGATTATGAAAATGAGAGCCACTGGTCATTTATTCACTTATTCCACATATATTCATTGAATTATATTCTGTTAGGAATTGAGTAAATTCCTGGTTATAAAACAGTTTTAATGAAGCTCATAATCTACTTTGAGAGATAAACATTAAACAAAGAAACAAACTGTAATCGCCTATTGGGAGGAATCTTATGGCATGACTGCATTTGTATGTGGTACAAAGCAGAGCAACTAGACCAATTATTGTTCTATATAATGAACAGATCTCTTTAAAGCCAAACACAACCAAACTATAGATACAGAGAAGGAGAACTTAGGAAAGCAAGCATGGTGCTTAAGGCTGTCAACGTAGCTGAAGGCAGGACCTGGAAGAAGGGCGAACTACTGTAACTTTCTCAGGAATGGAAATGTCGTTAAGGACAGAGATACTATTCAGGTTTGAACTATTTAGTGTTCTCTCTGATATACCCCTTCCCAGAGGCCCACCTTTGCTAAATTCTGCTTCACACACACCCTTCACATGCTGGCAATTGGGGGAATAAAGGGATCAGAATATTATCCAATGAGGTAACAACATCATGTGGAAAGAGAAGAACAGAAGGTGGAAATCAGGGCCAGTCATGAGAAGGGAAGTTGAGCAGCCCTAAATCTCTAGAGATGTTGGATGAGACACATAAATGGTTGTGCACGGCCAAAATTGGGGCTGACTTTGACCAGAGTCAGTAGGATATATAAACATACTGAGGTGCCCTTGAAACATCCAGCACATTTATACAAATCTATAGAGAGGGTATTTTTTTTTTCAGCCAGGGTCCTCCTCAGTGCCTCCCTCGGCCTGGTCTTACGCTACCCTCTCTAGGCATCTGTAAGTCTCTCACTTCACTTCCTTCCATTATGTCATGATAATAAGGGGGCTTATTTTCCCTTTCCTTAATGTTGTGTGACATTATTTGGAGTTAGGTTGATCCATCTGTGTTTCTCTTGCTCTGCTTCATAGCAGAAATCCCATGGATTGATTATCTTTTACATGTGTCTACTTGTTTCTAAAATACTATGAGATGTAAGACCACCTACGTTTTTATATTAATTTTTCTCTCTATGTATCCCTTACTTATTCAATATGACATTTTAATGCTTTTAGTTCTTTATTAAAGGTAATATATTTTGGCTTTCTTACTATTTTTCTCATAACACAACTGCCTTTCTCTTTGACTCTGAATTGCTTCCATCTTTTTTCCATCTTCTGTATGTGCCTAGTCCACATGAAATGGAGACAGAGGGGCTTTCTTCAGGCCACCTTCTAATTTCTCAACTACCTTAACAATCTCTAAAGGATGAAACTGTTTTCACATAACTGCATCCCAGAACAAAGCTCAAAATTTTGTAAAGAATCTTCTTGTGCTCTTTTATAAGCACATCAGCCTATCTTCTACTCTGCCCCTTCCTATCCCAAACTTCTGGCACATACTAATTTGTTCTCCCTTTCTATTTTTGTCACTTCAAAATGTTACATAAATAAAATAATACAGCATATAATCTTTGGGATTGGATTTTCCATTAAGCACAATTTCCTGGAGATTTATTCAAGCTGTAGCAACTACCCAAAACTTGTGCATGCTTGCATGTGCATGCTTGCATGTGCATGCATGTGTGGTTAATTTTTTCCTTTAACTGACAAGCCATGTTGAGTGGTCTTGGACTGCTGCTTTTCCCCTTTCTGAGTCAATGTAGATGCTGCTATGTGTGCATATTTTGTGGGTATTTGCTATTATTTATTAAGTCTAGGTTTTCATCAAAGAAATTTGACACTTTTTTTGGTAATTCAATTTTTTCCTCACATTTTTTTTACCTTTTATAAGTTAGTGTCTTTTTGATATGTATAATTGTTTATGGTACTGTTTATATATATGTGTTCAATACATATTTTCCCTCACTAATCAGTTCATTAGAAATATTTGAAATTCAGCTATTTTGTGAAGATACAAGTTTCAGAAAGAAATGTACAGCAGAAAAATTATCAGAAGCTATTTAAAGCATCTATAAGATATTCTCTCTCTCTCTCTCTCACCTCTTCAGTTGAGTCATACCTTCAAATTTATTCTTTGAAAATTTAGGGATTACTGATTTTTTTGATACTGAAAATAATCAGGCTTATTTTATAAATATCGTGAACAAATCACATATGTTTTAAATTTGTTCTTGTATTTATTGGATTTGCAAAAGAAGACATCATCTTGCCCAGTATTTGTAATCAAGAGCAAATAAATTTTTAAATGGCAAATTGCAAAAAAAAAAAAAAAAAAGTGTTTTCAGTCTTTTATAATTCTTATTGTCTCTTATTGTTGAATAGTACTCTATGGTACGTGTATACCAATCTGTTTAACTATTCATCTATTGAAAGCCATCTGGGTTATTTCCAGTTTTGAGTATTATGAATAAAGCTTCTATGACTATTCCTACAGAGGAGTGTGATTGTGTGTGTGTGTGTGTGTGTGTGCATGCGCGCACTTACATAAATTTTCATTTCCCTAGAGTAAATGTCCAAGACACAATTGCTGCTGGGTTACATGGCAATTACATACTTAATTTTATTTATTTATTTTTAAAATTCATTTTTATTGTTAGACTTATTGGGGTGACATAGCAAGGATTACATAGGTTTCAGGCATACAATTCTACAGTGCATTGTCAACTTGATGTATAATAAGTTCACCACCTAATGAGAGGAGGGGGGGAAGCTAAATATAAGGTAATAGAAAGAGATGTCACATTACATACTTAATTTTATAAGAAGCTGAGAAACTGTTTTCCAAATCCATTTCACATTCCTCACAGCAATATGAGGGTGATACAGATTCTCCTTATCCTTGTCAACATTTGGTATGATCAATGCTTTTATTTTAGATATTCTTTAGGTGTGCATTGATATCTCACTGTGATTATAATTTGCATATCCCTGATAGCCAAATATGTTGAATCTTTTTTGATATGCTTCATTACCATCTGTGTATATAAGATTATTCTATAAAATCCATTTTTTCTGATAAGATTGTTTTATTTTTTATTATTTAATTTGAGAGTTCCTTTTATGTTCTAAATAATAATCCTTTAATGGGTATGTAGTTGGTATTTTCTATAGCTTGCCTTTTTATCTTATTATCAGATTTTTGCAGAGCAAAGTTTTTAATTTTGATAAGGTCAAACTTTCAACATTTTCTTACATAAACTGTGCTTCTGATGTCGAGTTCATTAACTCTTTCCCTATTCCAAAATTCCAAAATTTTTCTCCTGCATTTAATTCTAAAAATTTCATAGTTTTACCCTTTTAAGTTTATGATCTACATATTGAGTTAATTTTCCTACAAAAGATGTGAGGTTTAGGTCAAGGTTTATTTTCATGCCTATGAATGTTCAATTATTTCAATACCCTTTATAGAAAAAGTTATTTTGGGGGGCATCAAATTGCTTTTTAATCTGTATCAAAAATTAGTTGGCCATATTTATGTGGGTATATTTCTGGGATCTGTATTCTGTTCTGTTGATCTGTGTCCCATCCTTTTGCTGATACCATTATCTTGATTACTATAGCTATACTGTAAGCCTGGTTGAAACATATACTTCAATTCCACATTTTTTATGCTATTGTAGTGATTTTTTAAAAATTCCAATTCCAATTATATTTTGCTAGTCAAGAGTTTGTATTATAAATGAGTGTGGGATTTTGTTAAATGCTTTTGCTGAGTTAATTAATGTAATTACATATTTCTTTCCTTAAGATGTTGATATGGTGGATTACTGTGAATGAAATTTCAATGTTGAACCAGTTGTGTATACCTAGACTAACTCCCATTTGTTTGTGGTGTACACATTTTTATATAGAGTTGTATTCAATACATTAGCAATTTGTTGAAGATTTCTGCATTTATGTTAATGAGAGATATCTGCCTGTAGTTTTTATATCATATAATTTATTTATTTTAGTATTATGGTAAGTCTCATAGAATTGACTAGAAAAAGCTCATTCTCATTATATTTTCTGGAAGAAATTGTGGAGAATTTCCTATGTAATCCTTGCTAACAGATGTCACCCCAATAAGTTTAACAATAAAAATGAATTAAAAAGAAAAAAAAAAGAGAAGGTAAAACACGAAAAAAAATCATAGGGAACTGGTGCTTTGGGGGAAAAGATTTTTAATGATTAATATGATTTATTTAATACAAATGGAGATATTCAAGTTACAGATTTTCCCTTAAGTGAGTTTTGATACTTAGTGTCCTTTTAAGGAATCAGTCCACTTCATCTAAACTATCAAATTTGTGGGCACAGAGTTGTGTATAGTATTCCTTTATTATCCTTTTAATGTCCACGGGATCAGAGGTCCTCTTTTCACTTCTAATAATTGGCAACTTGTAACTTATATCACCTTTGTTAGCCTGCCTAGAGATTTTTTTTTTCTTTTTTGAGAACAAGCATTTGGTTTTGTAAATTTCTCTATTATCTTCATGTTTTCAACTATTGATTTCTAATTTCTAAATTTTATTTCCTTTTTCTACTTACTTTAAGCATACAGCGCTTTTCTTTCTCTAGTTTCCTAAGATGAATGTTCAGATTCATTAATTTTAGATCTTTTTTAATATATGCTTTTAATACTATGTATTACTTTTTAAATATTGCTTTGTCTGCATCACATACATAAGTGGTATTGTCATTTTCATTTAGTTCAAAATAGTTTTAAATTTCTCTTAAAACTTCTTTTTACCCATGTGTTATTTAGAAAGGTATTGCTTAATTTCCAAGTAACTGGGGATTTTCTAGCTATCTTTCTGTTATAAATTTCTAGGTTAATTCCATTGTGGCCTGGGTACATACCTTGTATGCTTTCTATTTTAAAAACATTTTAACATGTATCTTATGGCCCAGAATGTGGCCTGTTTTGATGTATGTTCTATGTGAGTTCAAAAAAATTATGTATTGTGATGTTTCTAAATGGATTCTAAAAATGACATGTAGATCAAGTTGATTATGATTTTGAAATCAAACTTTGTCTATAGTAAATAAATTACTCATTATAACAAATTAAGCCTAAATATTTGCTTGAGGCAAATAACAAAACTGAAGCTGTTCTACTTTGGGCAAAACATGAGAAGGTAGGAATTTTTGGAAAAGACAGTAATGCTGGAATAATTAAAGGCAGCCAGAAAAGAGGAAGACCCAATAGAAGATAAATGGGTTCCATAAAAGAAACCACAGGTGTGAGTATATAGGACCTAGGCAGGGCTTGAAGACAGGACATTGTGGAATCACTCATTCATAAGGTCTCCAGAAGTCGGAGCCGACTCAAAGGCACATAACATATACATGTCCTTATTGATTTTCTGTCTGTTTGATCTATCACTACTGAATGGAGTGTTGTTAGTTTCCCAACACATAGTGGACTTTAGGGCAGTGAAACTATTTTTGTGTAGGAGCGGAAGCACTTGTCAAGAACCATGAAGCATACATACACTACCAAGAGGAAAGCCCAATTTAAACTATGGACTTTTGTTGATGATGCATCAATGTAGGTTCCTCAGTTATAATTACTGTGTCACTCTGTGGTATGAGAGTTGATGGTGAGGGAGGCCGCTTGGTGTGTGTATGTGAGGAGAGGATTTATTCCAGAACTCTCTCTACTTTCTGCTCAATTTTGCTATGAACCTAAAACGGATTTAAAACATAAAGTCCATTAAAAAATTTTAAAAGGTCTAGAGGGATAAGCAGCCCAGGCACTTTGTTAAACAAAAAAGAAAGAAAGAACACGACAGAAGCTACCTTATTCACCCTTAACTCAACCTCTGAATTAATCATTCCCTCTTTAAACACATTGACATATATGGCTGTCCAGAATGCTTGGGATTAGCAAACTATGCTTTAGCCTAAATTCAAATTTCTGCACTTTCTAAAACTGTTTAATTCACTTTTATTTGTTTTTATACTATAATCAAATATTATGACACTGATATATGAGTATAAAAGCCACTAATTTTAATAAAATTAACTGGATATTTTTGAAAAACTCCCAATAATTATTAAAAATTTGCTCTCAAATTGGGATTGGGAGAAACAGTTGTAAAGTACTGAAATTTTTTTATTTAAAAAAATGTAGCAAAATTGTAACAGATTGCTCTGCAAAATTTCTACTTAAATATGTGCAAATAATTATAGACCTGGTTTATTCAAGAAAGGTGATAAAACTCAACTCGGTCTCATTCATGGTTTGAAGTTGACATAAAATGATTCCAGTTATTGTCTGGAATCTTTAGAATTCCTGCATTACCAATGTGTTCTGAGTAACCAGTTCTAGTCAAGCTAACTATGAGAGTTTGTACTTGACACTGTCTACACAGTTCAGATACATGAGAGGTGCAATTGTGCTGAAATGTGAGTGTACCACATCCACAGAGAATGGATTTGGAAATCTGTCAAACTTGTATAGAGACATTGCTGAGAGGATCTGGAAAACATCATATGAACTTTGGGTAATTAACAGTCTATAAATTACAGACTATTTTTAGTGTAGTGATCCCCAGAGGAAAAAAAGCATCAAGCAGGCCTCAAAATCATCTGTGGGATAGGTCCTATGGGATTTAACCCCGTCTCCCACACACATTTAATGATAAGATGGCATGTGCCTGTGTGTACACACATGTGGAAGGGGCAGTCAATGAGGGGAGATAAAGGTTTATTTCATGGCTTTCTAACATTCTTTTCAACAAAATTCACCTACAGGTTTCAGAACCATGGAGGAAGGATCAAATGTGTTTTTCAAGGATTGTTGGCACTTCATTCATAATAGCAGGGTATGTGTTTTAATGGACTAGTAAAAATAAACTCACTCATATCCAAATACAGGGCCAGTGGTATATTTGTCATGTAACTCATCCTTGCAGTTGGAGTTGAAAGCTGCTGTCAAAGAAAATGTTTAGATGACTCAGCCAAGGAGGTGGTTTATTGGTTTTGGCAACAGACAACAGGTGAATATTTCATGGAGCAGAGAGGTTTTAGTAGTTGTTTATACAATCTGCCCAGCCATGGCCACAGTTATTTAGGTCGTTTAATTGCACAATATTTCATTTTTCATGAGCCTGATGAGTTCTGTTGATGGGTTGATGTTACCACTATTTGCTTAACATGATCGGAGTGAAGTTCTCACTTCACCAATATCTTTCCAGCTCCTCTGAGGCACAACATCTAGGGTTTGGGGCATCTGTATTAGACAAGCTCTTCTAGTTCTGTGCCAGTTTGGCAGACGCCTGCAGAAAATTCCTGCTGCACATTTTTAATAAGCTTGGAAGTCGAAATGGCTGCAGAAACTCTGGTTATAGAGTGCATTTTATCACAAGAGCTTGCCTGTGTTTGTGAGTGTATTACAACATGGTGAATACTCACTCTCTCAGGGACTGTAGATACAGTAGACTTCCAGTTAATCAGTACCCATGGGGATTGGTAGATACCAGATAAATATAAGTACACTCTCTATAAACCAGAACTCAAGCAACTGGCAATATTTCACACAACTGGCAATATCCCAAACCAACCAGCAAATACATTTGCCAGTTGCTCAAGAGTGCTGGTTGCTTGAGTTCCAGTTAACAAAGAGTCTGCCGTAGACTATATATGCACACTACTGAGGTCCTTGTGCATTCTGACAGGAAAGGCAGGTGGATTTGCATGACATGTTTACACTTACAATATGCAAAGCATGCTCACATATACACAAACACAGGAACAAATTAATGAGTGTTTGAGAAGCCATGTGGTAATTAGAAAGCCATTTCCAGAAAACATAAGCCATCTGGATTCTGCTATCAATATTTACTAGCTTTGTGACTTTGAAGCTCTCCTTGAGGAAAACTGTCTCCCACCTCTTGTATTAAGGGGTTTGGAGAGTTGGCCTCTAAGCTATCATCTGTGTCTGACATTGTATGATAAAAAGAAAAATTAAAATTTGGAGCAAATTTTTTTCATCAAAGAACTAAGAAAAGCAAGTTTTTAGTGATAAAGTATTTAGTGAAATATCAAAAGACAGGATGTGTTTGCATGTCGCAGAATGGACTTAAGATGGAAGAACAGAATTTTCCCCTTTACTGTACACAAGCCAAGGGCACATCCTGAAATTCTCTAAGTCTCATTGTCTGCATCAGAGAAATTAGAGCCCTATCTGCCTGACCTTGAAGTAGGGACTAACAGAGATCATGAATGAGGACACGCTCTAATGAAGACAAAATACTGCACATGTATTATGTGTAGTATTGTTCAAGTCAGTCCATGGTGGTTCTGCATACTAGTTATTATTTTTACTGTGGCCGAAATGTAAAAAATAGTAATTCTAATAATAATAGTATTTCTAATAGCTCTATTTATGGTCTACTAGGTGCTAAGCACTGTGCCCAGTATTTAAATGCATTCTCATTTAATTCTCAAAACAGCAAAGACTGTCATCAAGCACATTTTACATTTGAGAAAATTATGATTTAAGGAAGTAAAACACTTGTAAGCTCTCACAGCTGAAAAGGGTCACACAGCTCATCATGAAAAGATCATGATGAAAAGATCAAGAAAAGCTGATCACTATTTCTTCATTGAAAAGAATTATCCAAGAGTAAAAAAATCTTCCAAATTCTTAAATCTGACTCTTTTTTATAGATTTTAATAGCATTGCAATGGCACATCCCATTTTCTCATTACCCTATAGTTCAACAAGGGCTTTTGCAAGGCCTGTCTGATTGCCTGGATCCCTCTGTCCCCTTTCACTCAGAAAGCTTTGGGAATGTGGAATGTGGACAGGTGCAGAGCAGGGTAACATTGAATTGTCTCACTCTCTCATTTGTTCTCCACAACCTGTAACATAAGGAGGGAACAATTTTTAATCCTAGTTTTAGAGATGGAAAACTTTGGCTCACAGAGTTTTCTTTTGATGGTTCATCACTCCTTCACGGGAGTCAACTGCCACCATCTTTGTTCTACGGGAAATTATTTTGTCTTGAGGATTTGCAATAATACTAAAGTATCTCACGGCTCCCCTGCTGATTTTTAGCCTATTGCTCTCATTGTTATCATTTTCAATGACCCTTTCAAAGGAGAAAGTACAGTTTTCAAATGAGCCAGATTAACTCAGTCATTTTCATTATTCATTTTCAGATGAGCTTAGTTATTCCCATTATTCATTTTCAAACCAGTGTATAGCTCTACTTTTCTCTGAACTTCCATGTAATTTTCAGCTCTGAGGACAGTTTTCTAGATGTGAAGATGTAATTGCTTCTCTTTCTCAAACACCGGTCAGCCCAAGTCCCTCTGCCTGCCTGCTAAGGGTCAGCTAGACCTGCTTCTGCATGCCTGAGAGACTCAATCTAGCTGTGAGTGCCTCCTGTGCTGTACTATGATACAGTATACTGTGTTCTATTAGGATACTACCATATACCTTACACATGCACACACATATGCATGTAGAACACTTCCCCATTCAGTATATTACATTCTCAGTCATGATGTTTTATATATGTGTGTATATGAATATGTACATATATATGAATGTATAAATGTGTGTACATCATGACCAAGGCAATCTTGCATCTATCCACATAGGCCACACACTCAAGTAAGGCCTGAACCACTGACCTAAATCTTGGCTGAATGCCTGTGACCATCCCAGAACTTAAGAGTTTGGGAGGCCTATGAGGAACTGCTGAGAGGCCATCTCCCTCTCACCTCCCTGCCTCCCTGGAGATGCTGTCATGAAACTTTTTCATCTCTTCCCACAAACCAACGAAGTAGGAAGCCTTCGATCTCTCCCCTCAGGATACAGCTGCAGACTATAAAATCCATTTACTGCAGGCCAGAATGCATTTCTCAATAAAGTGTGTCCTTTCACTCACGTTACAATCATCTGGTCACTCTTGTTTGGGGGGTGTCACCCTGTGTAAAAGCCACAGAGAGAGCTGGCACCTGTGGCTGATCCTTCATCTTCCGTTTCAGCGAGTAACAAATTGTCTTTGTCTAGAAAGGATTCACTCTTCCTTAACCAGGTGAATCTCTCAGGCCCTCACCCTCACTTTTGCCTTATGCTTGACAGTGTGTGTGTGTGTGTGTGTGTGTGTGTGTGTGTGTGTGTGTGCGTGTTAAATTAAAAAGAGACAATGTCATATTCCAACCATGTCCAGTCCTTGTTCCTAAAGCTATTCTCTAATCTTTTCTGGTTTTCATTGATCTCTTCATAAATTTTACAACATGAAAATATTTTTATTCCTTATTTTTCAATGCGAGACTAGTATTCATAATGAATGTGATGACTCAGCTCTCCTCATACACCACTGCTAACCTCTGCTCCCATCATACTTTTCCAGAACTTCTTGGTTTATTTATCAAGTACTAAGTCATACTTGCTATTTATTGCCAAGCACTGTCTAAGCACTTTATAGATATTAACTCATTCCATCCTCATAACAATCTTGAGCAAGACACTATTATTAATTACATTTTGTAGAAGAGAAAAAAAATGGTGCGAAGAGCTTAACTAATTTACTCAAGGTAATGAAACAACTAGTGCCAGAGATGGGATTTGAATCCAAGCTGACTCCAGAATACAGACTTGAAATCACTCATCCATACTGCCTCTCTTTGTTGGTATGTCTCTTCATTTATTAATTTAAATAGCATGTGTATTTCTATTGCTTAGACTGTTTCCCTAATAAAATACCAAAATATTAGTTTCAATCTCTCACTCTCACTCTCTCTCACTTCTACATTGTAACTTCTATCAGTTTATTTTTATATTATCAAGGTTTTAACAATCTCAGTATGTTTTGTAATCATAATTATGTTTTTCATATTTTGTCTGTGGTGAAATTCAAATGTTTAAAATTAAAGAATAATACTAACATTGTTATTACTAAAAATATTGTCCACTTCATGATAAAGTGAACTGAGAGAATTATATCTCTGTATGGTCTCATGATATGATCTCTGGGCAGTAAATTTTCATTGCATTGAAATAAAATATATTTGGTTTCCTTATTCTGCATCAATTGCTTAAAATATGTCACATTTGACTTTGTTTCACATTGTGCCATAGTTTTCAGAGCTTTCTGTTTTCTTGGAGTTGCTATTTGTCTTTCTTATTTCTTTTTAAGAATAATGTGCCTTCAATATATCTTAAATTTCATCTAGTGCCTCAATTATAATGGCTATGGAATTAAATACTGTATTTCCTCCACCCCAAGAAACATCCTTCCTGGAGTTTTCTGATTTGCTCCCATTATCTCAAAGGTTGTTCTCTTGGTGAACTGCAGAGCTGTCATTCTGAACTTTCATGTACTGTGTTTCTGGGCCCTGAGCCCTGTTTTAAGCATCCCATGTCTTTTGTTTGGTTTCTCATTTGTTTGCTTGTTTGTTTCTGGTTACCTATTTTGCTAGAGTGTATCCTCAGGCAACATTAGTGACCAAATGTTTTCTCAACTCTCTCTGTGTGTGACTGTTATTCAGGTATTTTCTTTGTTTCATTCACTTTATCTCACATTATCTTTCTGTCTTATTTACTCTATATCTTGCAGTTAAGGTACTTTACCATCCATCATCATTTTGCATTTTTTAAAATGTTTTATTTTTGTTCAATTGTAGATGCATGTGCAGTTATAAGAAATAATACAGAGAGATGCTGTGCACTTTTTAATCCCATTTCTCACAATGATAATATCTTGCTTAATTATAGTACAATATCATAATCAGGAAGTTGGCATTGATAGAATCTATCAACCTTACATAGATTTTACCAGTTAAATATATATTCATTTGTATGTTTGTGTGTATAGTAGTTCTGTACAATTTTACTGGATATGTCAAGATAACAAAGAGTTTCATCAAATAGATCCTTGATACTATCCTTTATAGCCACAGACACCTTCTTCTCCCTCCCCACTAAGCACCTGACAATCACTAATCTGTTCTCCATCGCTATAATTTTCGATATAGCATTTAAAGAAATAACACAGTATTTCCAAGATGTAAATAGGACCAGATAGTATTTAAACTATAATTGCATTTTTTCACTTAAGATTCATCCAAGTTGTATGTATCAATCATAGTTCTTTCCTTTTTATTATAATTTCCATAGTACCAGTTTATTTAACTATTTACCCATTGAAGGACATTTGGTTTATTTCCAGTTGGGCTATTAATAACAAAGTTTCTAAGAATACTCATGGACAGATTTTTGTTTGAGTATGTTTTTATTTAGGTGGGATAAATGCCTAAAAGGAATTTTCTAGTTCATAAGGTAAGTGCATTTTTTACTTTTGTTATAAACTTTCATATTTTTTTAGAGTGACTATATTTTATATTTCCAACAGCACTGTGTGTGTGATCTAGTTTCTTCACATCCTCATCAGCATTTGTCATTGTCACTTGTTATTTTAGCCATTCTGATAGGTGTGTAGTAATATCTCATTATGATTTTAATATGCATTTCCCTAGTGGTTAATAATGTTAAACATCATTGCATGTGCTTATTTGCAGTCTGTAAACGCTTGGCAGTGAAATGTCTATTTATTTCTTTTGCCTGTGGATCCCCAATTGCACCTACCACATTTATTCATTTATTGAAAAGGCTGTCCTTTCTCCATTGAATTGCTTTTTCATCTTGGTTAGAAATCAATTGGGCATATTTATATGGGTTCTCTATTCTGTCTTATTGATCTGTTTCACAGAGTGTGTCTTCATTCATGATCTCTTTTCGTCCCTCATATCAATAAAAGCCAGGTGCTACAATCCAATTTCACTGACATAATCCCTGGATCTCAGAAGTTTTCAATGATGTGCCCTTGGCCATATGACCAGTAAATAAAAAAAACTCATGCTTATATTATGCTCATTCTGCAGCATACTGTTCATTGAAATGTCACTAAATCTTTCCTTTAATAATGAAGGCATACTTAGAAACTCATTTTATAAAACTAACATTACCCTGATACTCAAACCAGACATTACAAGGAAGGAAAATTATAGTCCAATATCCCTGATGTATACAGATACAAAAATCCTCTGTAAAATTCTAACAAACCAAATTCAACAGCACATTAAAATTATCATGCACCATGAGCCAGTAAGATTTATCTCTGGGATATTTTTATATATACAAATCAATAAATGTGATATAGTATATTATTAGAATAAAGGATAAAAATCATATGATTACCTCAATAGATGCAAAAAATATTGAAAAACTCAACATCCTTTTATAGTAAAAAAAAAAACTCTCAACAGATTAAGTGTATAAAAAATGTACCATTATGTGTTCATCTAGCAGAGTCAGTTCTCTTTCCATCACCATATATTTGTGTGTCTGACATAGATGATGCATTGTAAAATTGTACATGTGGGAACTTATGTAATTTATACTAATCAATATCACCCCAATAAATTTAACAATAAAAAATAAATAAATACAAAGAATATACCTCAACATAATAAAAATCCATGGGAGTTCCCTGATGGTGTAGTGGCTTAAGGCTTCGGTGTTGGCACTGTCAGTGCTGCGGCCTGAGTTCGATTCCCAGTCAGGGAGCTACCCACATACCAAAAAGCAAAAATAAATAATAAATAAATAAATAAATAAATAAATAAATAAATAAATAAAATCCATACATGACAAGCCCACAACCAACATCACACAAGATAATGACAAGCTTTTGAAGCTTTTCCTCTAAGATCAGGAACAAGACAAGGATGCCTATTTTCATTCTGTAAGATCTTATCTATAGGAGTTGTACCTTAAAAAGTGAAAGTCATAGAAGCAGAGAATAGAATGGTTGTTGACAGGGGCTGGGGAAAGGTGTAAATGGAGACATGTTGGCCAAAATGTATAAACTTTCAGTTATATGATGACTAATGTCTGAGAATCTAATAAACAGCCCAGAAACTATAGTTAATAATACTGATTTTATAATTAAAACTTGTTAAGCTAGTAGACCTTACCATAAAAATAGAGTAATTTTGTGAGGTGACACCTGTGTTAATTAATTTGGTAGTCATTTCATAATGTATATGCATATCAAATGATTACACATACATCTTTAAAAAACATATGATATAACTTAAATATATACAATTTTTATTTTTCAATCATACCTCAATAAATCTGAGGGAAAAGTAATGGACTAGTGACTTCAAAAACTAGAACAAAAGATACAAACACATAGACAAGTAAAAATCTCACAGTCCGCTTTGAACACTAAACCATGCATGATTGCATATTTTTGCTACGTTGAGTTTGAGCAGCAGCAGCCACACAATTTTCGGTCTAATTGCTGGTTACTCATTGCTCCAAAACACACTCAGATGTTTTGACTAAATCAGGGACCTCAGTGTCCCCATTTTCATGAGTCCAATATCCAGGTTGCTCTTGTAAAGAGGCGCCTGTCAGTAAGTGGTGTAGAGGGGACAAAACACAAGGTGTTCAGCCAGAGATCCTTTCCCAAGATCCCATGGAGAAGCTCTGGGAATCACGGAACCATTCCAGTGACCACGGGGGCTGTGTGGGTAAGTCAGCATGAACCACAGCTATTTCAGCGGTGATCAAGACAGACTATGCAGACAGCTGGAAGGAAGAGGTCCTCTGGCTGTTGATTTATTTTCTGCTACATCTCCCTTGGTAAAGTTTAAGAACAAAGCTTGGGCTATTTTTCACTGCAGGGAAAAATAGGGAACTCATGACAGAATTTTCTTTTTCATTGCTCAATTCCAGTGGCAGTTGGTTTAAACTATACTTTTCTTTTGATTAATGTTATTTTTCCACTTGGAAGTACTGGTTTAACTTTGACTCTTGATTAAACAGAAGATATAATTTAAACAATTCCTAAAATAGCTTTGAAATTATTTTATTAATACAGAATCTAAAACCAATAAATTTGCCATTAAAAAAATAACTTTGTCTCTTACCTGAATTTTGGAAAAACAATTAGTGACTTACAGATTGTTTCCATCCAGACATTAGCCAGTGTTCTTTGGCTTATCTGCACTTTTAATCTTGAAGCTGGATATGAAAGGGAATGCTAGTCACAATATTATGCATTTTAACTTTGAAATGTTTGTAAATTTGTGCAAAATAAAAGCTTTACATGTTTATTTTTTTAATCTGAAAAGGGTTAATATATAACTGTTCAATGCTATTTAGGAATCATGTAGGTATTACAATTCAGAAATTCCTGCAAGATTTCTTCTTGAATTACCTGACAGCCTGAATTTACCCCCTGAAACTAGATGCTTTCAAGCTGAGCAGGGAAGTGAATCTGATGAATCCATCTCATTGTCATAAACAGTTAACCATGAGGTGTGGCTCAATATGATTACTAAACTCTAGACCTCAATTTCTTACATCACTTTGAAATTTTCTGCAAGTCTAAGTTTATGATGAGAGATATAGTCCAGATTTTCAGTTTTCAAGTAAACTTCCTTGTAGATGTACAAAGAACATTGCCAAGAAACTGAGCTCTACTGAAGTGTCATCCTTGGGGGCCAGCCTTGCTTTGGGAAATGTCCACTGCAAGGATGTGCTCAGAGGAGTTCAGACATTTTTCGATCTCTGGATCCCATCCAACCTGTGTGCAGGCCCATTTGGCACCCGTCATTCTCCAGCTTTCCCACAAGGCTTTGGAAAGGCTCCAGGAGCTCATGTAGGCTCAACCTCTACATATGGATCTGACACCAAAAAGGAATCATGGAAAAAACCAGCCCAGGTGCCAGTGTTGCCAAAGAAATCTTGAGCATATAGAAAGGCACATGTGTGTTTGCTGTGGGTTTAACCAGAGATCTGAGAAGTCAGACTCAAGGCAGGGATCTCTGTCCTGGATTCCAAGAAAGGACAAGCCAGGTGTTCAGCAGGGTCTCCCAGGTGCTGTTGGTCAGGGACCTTTGGCTGCCAGAGGACTCCACAAGCTGAACATGGCTGCCAGAGAAAATGAGAGATACAATATGCACATCTACATGCACATAACTGTCCGCCAAGAGTCCATAAGGTAACGAGTAGAAGGAAACCCGAGTTCTAGTTCTCTGACACCAATCTGTGGTTATGACCTTCAGCAAGTCTCTTACATGCCTCAGTTTTCCCACTTGTACAATAAGGACACTGGATAAGGCAGTCCTTCAGGTCACTTCTGCTTTCTATATGGGTGTAAGAACAAAGAGAGGGGGCCAAACTTCCAATTGCCACTCCCTTTACAAGTTACCAAAGATGCAAGTGGCCAAAAAACATGTAAATATTCCATCTTAATAACTATTATGTAAATGCTAATTAATAAAAGATTACAGTAACTCCCAGTTAACCAGGACCCATGGGGATTGGCAGGTGCTGGATAAATGTAGTTAGACGTGCCATTACTTGGAACTCAAGCAACCAACAAGATTATATAAACCCGTTTTATAGAAAACAAAACTGGCCGGTTGCTTGAGTTCTGGTTAATGGAGAGTCTGTTGAATATCCTTATGTTGTCAGTGAAATTAATCAACCAAAAACTTATAGATCTATAAATGAGTTGTTTTCAATTTTTTGAGAGACATAGGCAATATAAAGCAAGAACTTTAAATGTAGCTAATCCTTTGATTCAGAAATTCTGTTTTTCAAACTATAATACATTCTCAGGAAGTAAACAAGTATGCATAAAATTTATGTAGTAGTATTTACTGAATCACTATTTATAACAATAAATATATAAAACATTTTAAATCATTAAATATACTTGACACTTCTAAGGAGGACTGATTCTGGATGGTGAACTGAAAATGCAATATATTGATGATGTATTATAGAATTGTACACTTGAAACCTATATAACTTTACTAACCAATGTCACCCCAGGAAACTTAATAAAATTTTTAAAGAAACAAAGCACATTAAAAAAAACATTTAAAAATATTTTAAATGCTACAACATAAACTGAAAACAGGAGAATATATAGCATGATCCCAATTCTATAATTATAAAAAAAAATCACTTCTTGGCCTTTTGGCTAAGATCAAGTGTATAATTATAAAAATAAGATTAATGTGTAGTTTTAGTTTTACTTTACTCTGTTTTCCAAATTCCCAACAATGGATATGCATAACATTTATTATAATGAAAATAAATATTATTTAAATATAAAACAACATTAAAAATCCCTTTGGTAATATCTACTCCATCTTATTATGCACCTATTCAATCAGTGAGCAATTCAATTCCTAGGCATGTGCTCCACAAAAATGCATACATGTGTTCAACAAATTTCATATTCTAAAACAGTCATAACAGCACTATTTGTAATAACCCAAAGTCAGAAACTACCCAAATTCCCATTAGTAACAGAGTAAATTAAAAAATTGTGATTTTTTTTTAACAACAGAGTACCATAAGCAATGAAAATGAATGATGCACAATTGCACATAATACAGATGAATCTCACAAATATTATGTTAAATTAAATAAAAGAAAACAGATAGTAAAGGGTACATGCTTTATTATTCCATTTTTATAAAAACAAAAACTGACCAAGTTAATTAAGCTGTTAGATACTCCTGGGAGGTGTTTAGGAAAGAGAGTGTGAGGGCTTCTGGGTCAGTCATGTTTGGTATCTCTGAGTGTGTGCAGTTCATGAACCCATACAGATGTACATCTCTGTGTCCTTTTCTATATATTTATTACCCCTCAATAAAATGTTTAAAATAGATTCGTAAAATATTCAGCTAACATAATGGAGAAGTGGGAAAGATAGGAGAAAAAAGAAAGAAGCAAGATGAGATTCACATCAATACACTAGTTCCTAATCCTGATTTACTGGACCTCATAAAACTTATTGCTATGTGCAATTAAAGTGTACACACACACACAATATAGAGAAGATAACCAGACATACATGTGTAGGTTTAGGTGTAGGTATAGATACAGATACAGACAGTTGTTTGCTCCACTAGAATGTAAGCTTCACTTGGACAGGCAGTTCATCCCATTTCATTTTTTTCCCTAATGCCTTAAATAGTTTCCAAAACATCAAAGTACTCATTAAATACATGTTGAAGGACTATGGTTCCCTTTTGTCTCATTTCTCATACAATATGACCACATGTATGAAGGTGACAATGGCACGTAAGTGGAAATGCCCCTTCTCAGTGACCGTCCCACATCTTTCCCTCCATGGCAGCTCAATAGTGTCCTAAGCAAAGGGTGAGGTCCCAGTTGTAGTTTCCCAGGGTAATTGGAAACACACTCAGCAACTGCACATATTAAAGTTAGGAAACCAGTTGTTTGGAGAAAGTTGAGTCCTAAGTGCTTTTGTATTTCTGTTGAGCAATCTGAGCTGTTGGGCACATTTTGTGCAAAGGGTCAGCACCTTGCTTTTTGAGAACTCCACTTGGGAAATAGAAGATAAACAAAGGTCAAGACAATTTGAGTCCATATGGACCTCTTTAGCATAGGGAACTGGTATAAAATGTTGTGGTGTTCTCACGGGCTTGTGTGTAGTTAAAATTCAAAAATTCCCAGAGTGTTTGGTTCACATGTGATTTTCTTACTTTCATATTGAGTTACAGCAGCTCAAAGGCAGCATTCTGAGGTCCTCATTGCAGCTGGCTGACCTCAAATGGCCTGTCCCAGTTGGAGAGATAATGTTAAAAACTATAGGCTGACTTTGTGGCTCAAGGAGGGCTTCATAACCATCATATTGGAGATTAGGCTTCAAAATATGAATTTGGGGGTCACAAACATTCAGTCCAAACCACATGACTTCCAAGCATTTGGATGTTCCTCTGGGGTGTCAATATGTTCTAGAAAACCTCATTGGGGGAAGACTGCCAATCCAGCCCTGTGGTCAGTGTGTCTCAGGTGGCTGAGTCCAGAAAATTTACCACATACCTTACTCTGCACCCCATGCCTCACTGGGTCCTGGGAATACAGAAATGTATCTCACAAGGTCTCACAGTTACTGTACAACAAATAAATAACTTTCACCAGAATATAGTACATGTAAAAATAGATGAGGAAATTGGGCTGGTATTTGGGGCAGAAAGAAGGAGCATTTAGTCCAGCCTGGAAGTTTAGGAATATTTTTTGGCATAAGTCATACCAGAAGTGATGTTTTCCAGGTTGATTAAAAGTTAAACAGATGGAGGTCCCTGGTGGTGTAGAGGCTTAAGGCTTCGGTACTGTCAACGCTGCGGCCTGGTTAGATTCCCAGCCAGGGAGCTACCCACAGAAAAAAAAAAAAAAGTTAAACAGAGAAAGAAAAGTGAGAGGCATACTGTGAGGAAGAAGTTTCCAGGGTGTTATAGATTGAACTGTGTTGTCAAAAATGATATGTAGGAGTCCTAACCTAGTATATCAGAATGTAGCTATGTGCAGAGTTCCGGTCTTTAACAAAGTCACCAAATTGAAATGAAATCATTTGGGTTGGTTCTAATCATATACGACTTGTGTCCTTATAACAAGAGGAATTTTGGACACATACAGTCATACAGGGAGAACGCCATGTAAACAGAAATATGGCCATCTTTCAGCCAAAGAGACCAGTCTGAAACATCCCTGCCCCCGCCCCACCGAGCCCTCAGAAGGAACCGATACAGTCCCGTAGAGTTCTAGCCTCCAGAACTGAGAGACACGACCTTTTCACTGTTTAAGCCACTCAGTTTCTGATACTAGCAAGCTAATATACACTGTGAGCAATATGGGATGACTACCAAGAGTTAGCACCTGATCCTCAGTCCCACCAGATTGGCCAGTCCTGCTTGCCTCTCATGCCTGTCAGCTAGTTCCTGAATGGCTCTGTTGCTCACCAAACCCACTTTGCTCTGTGAGGGCCTCCCCCTCACTGCTCTGCACTTCTGAGGCTGTGTCCAGGTCTTGCTCCAGATGGCACATAAGTAACTCTCACCAGGATACAGTATGTGCAAAAAGAGAGGAGGAAACTGGGAGTAGGAGACAGAAAGGAGGACCATTTAGTCCAGCCTGACTTGACTCATCCCAATTTGGGCTTTACCTTTCCTTGGCCCTCCCTGGCTTGTACTGCTCTTTGCCCCAAGTCTTCTTCACTGCAGCCTCATCTATATTTCTAGCACCCCCAAGCATAGTGCGGAGTCATGCAGACTGAGTATTTTGGGAAAGGTGTCACTGAGCTGAGCTGAAGAATCAGTAGACACTATCACTTACACGTGTAGCATTTCTATCATTCCTAATCAGAGTTTCTTTTTCATTGTTTTTTTTTTCACTCACATATACAGCTGCAGTGCAGTGAAAAGCATTTAGCACTTGTACAAAATGTTCTAATGAAGAATATGCAGATCCTGTTCTTGAGAAAGATGATGAATTCAGGATGTTTTTATCTGGGGTTTTGGCTCACTAAATCTGATCTTTTCATTATCTTTAGGAAGCCGCAAATGAATAAACAAAGACATATGTGTTCCTACTTAGAGATGAATGATTGGTCTCTATAAAACACTCCATCAGCAATTGCCCTTCTACTTTGTCATACTTAGAAAGCAATGAAGCATTTCTCCATTAAATCAAATTACCTGATTTCTCCTCCTAAGTGTTCAGGACACAACGTAGGGGCTCCTCTGCCCTAATTCTATGCTTGATCCATCCCTAATCTACCCATCAATAACTCATCAACAGGGACATGGTCTTGATGAAAACATTGGGCTGAATGGATGCAACTCATTCAAATAAGTGCAATGAATAGAGTGTCCATTATGACTCTGGGTGCTTTAGTCAGCACAGCCTGACTGCAAACTGAAATGTCCATGAGCTTTCAAGCAAGAGGACACCATTGTACATTATGTACCTCTCTTCTCCCAGCCCTCCACACTGGCTCATGCAGACAGGCCAAGTTATTTTGGGGTTCCGGACCCTACCTAACACTTCTTACCCTACTGCTTTTAACCCGATCCACACTCTTTCATTTGGCTGCTGACATAGGCAAAAGTTCCAGAGGCTTCTGCCCCTTCTGCTCTGCCACCCAGAGTGAGACCCCACCACAGATGGTAGCACCAGCCCTCTTTGGCGATGTCGTTTGCTAGCTGAGGTTGACCAGTTGGCCACACCCTCAGTTTCCAGGGGCATATAATTGCTGAGGAACTGTGATTCAATTAGTGATTGTGCGTATGTGTTTCAACAGATTTTGTACATATTTTGCAAAGTTATTTCTTGTATTTTGCACTTGAAACATTACTTTTCCAGTAACACAAATAATACATATATGCTACATTTCTACACTGGAATACGATCTCCCATCGATGATTTATCATGCATATGTGTGAATCTTCAGCTGTGTTGTCTAATACAGGAGCCACTAGACACATACAGCTTTTAAATTTAAAAGATTTAAAATTAAATAAAATTTGAAATTCAGCTCCTTAGTTACAATTGCCACATTGCACATGCTCAAAGCCATATGTAGCTAGTGGCTACCATATTAGGCAGCAAAAATTATAGAAAATGTTCATCATCACAGAGAGTTCTATTGGAGAACATTTACCTATAGAAATATATGGCTCTGTGCTTATATGGTGTGTGCCTGTTTTTGTTTTACATAAATTTATCGCACTGTACATATTGTGTTGTAAGTTTTTATGGCTAAATAATATGTCTTATTGATCTTTTAATACCACTGCATGTGTATACCCATGTCCTTTAAGCACCTACCATTTCTAGACTGGTAGAGTTTAAGTTGTTTACGTTTTATTTTATATTTGTTATTACAAATTACATTAAAATTAGCATCCCTGTACATTCCCTTTACGTGCCCCTTCACCAACCTATGTGTGATTATTTTTCTAAGAGAGTTAGCAAGAAGTCAAATTTCTAAGTTAAAATGTATGTTCATTTTTATTTATTAGAGTTACTGTAAAGTTGCACTTGAAAGCAGGTATATCAGTGTACAATCCCAATAAACCTATCACCCTATCACCAATTTTATCAAACTGAAAATTTCACCATGTTTGTGGTTTAAAATGATATCATTGCTTTCTTAAATGGAATTTTTTAGATGAGAACTTGATATCAGTGAATAAAAACATACTGGCAATTTGTACTTCTTTTGCTGTGAAAGCCTCTTCAAATATTTTTAGTTGTGTTTGTTTTTATTGAGTAAAAGAGATCTTCATATATTTAGAATAATGGTCTTACATCTATTACATGTGTTATTAATATTCAGTTATTTACTTTTTAACTTATAAAGTAATGTCTATTACTTTTTTAACCTTTTAACAATGTTTTTGATTTTACAGTTTTAAATGTTGATGTCTTCATATTTGTCATAAATATTATTCTAAGTTATAAACATTCTCCCATTATTATTATTATTACTATTGTCTAACCCTATAACTCATCTAAAACTTATTTTTAAGAATGGTATGTGAGGTAGAGAACTATCATTTACTTTTTTCCAAGTTTATAGCTAAAGTTTCTCAAATATATTAGTCCATTTCTCCCCATTGATTTTAAATATTATCATTGTATTTTGACTACCTAAATAAACTTTCTATTCTTTGATATTTGTGTCTATTCTTGCACAGTTTTACATTCCCTGTCTTGATAATAAATGATGATAGGCAATAAAAAAAATTGTTATTTATTTTATTTTTCAAATTGTCTTAGACATAGCAATTTTAAAATTAGAATTTTACATTCCATAAAAAGTGTTGTAATAGTCTAATGAGGATTGAGTTAAATTTTCAGATTTCTTGAGATCCAGTCAGGATGGTGGAGTAGGTAAACACTGCTTTCCTCCTCTCATTACCTTATCAAAATTACAACTAAACTACAGAACAACTATCATTGAGAATCACCTGAAGTCTAGCTGAACTAAAGCCCTACAATTAAGGAAATACAGAAGAAGTCACCTTGAGACTATTCCTCCGTTCCACCCTGGTAATTCCCTGCCCCACCCAATTCTCTGGCCACCGAAGCCGCTTCAAGTGGCTTTTCCACATAAACAGTTTGTCTGGGCTCATGCTGCAAACTTTTCTAAAATCTCTCAAAAATTCAAAAAGCCCAAACATGCAGCCTCTGGTTTTGGCATGTCCCATACCCCTGGCTGAGCAATCTCAAGTCTGGCACTAGTGACAGCTGGCCTTGATTCATGACTTGTTCTCTTAGGACACCACCAAGCCCAGTTCATGTGACAACCATCCTGAGATAGCTTCTGGGCTTGTGGCTCATACCAGGTGACCCCAAGCAGGACACAAGTTGTAGGTTAAATTTGCCTGCAGCAGAGTACCTCCCAGGAGGCCCTGAGCTGGCACATCTAATGGCCAGCTTTAAACCCAGCTGGAGCATCCAAGGATGACACACTCAAAAGGCAGACTGGGCAGGCACCAGAGCCCAGCTAAAGCAAAACCTGCTCCATAGGGTCAGCCCTTGCACAACAGCTCCTCCACTGTAGTAATGACCAATCAGCAACCAAGGATCAAATACAACAGGAAGGCATACACAACTCACACAAGGGATACACCTGGTGACCAGAAAGACTGCACCACTGGGCCCCACAGGACACCTACTACATATAGCCACACTCCACTAAGACCAGGAGACATAGCAACCCTACTTAATATATAGAAACAAACACAGAGAGTCAGCCAAAATGGGGAGATAAAGAAATGTGTCCCCCCAAAAAATAAAAAACAGAACAAAGTTCTGGAAAAAGAACTAAACAAAACAGAGACAAGCAATCTACCAGATACAGCGTTCAAAACACTGGTTATAAGGTTGCTCAATGGCCTCAGGGAAAACTTCAACAAAGAGATAACAAACATAAAAATAGAGATAGAAAACATAAAAAAGAGCCAGTCAGAAAAAAAAAATACAATAACTAAAGTGAAGAATACATTAGAGGGAATCAATAGTAGATTACATGAAGCAGAAGATCAAACTCCCTATGTTTGTTTCTATGTATTAGGTAGGGCTTCTGTGTCTCTATGTCTTAGTAGAGTGGCTTTATGTATCAGGTGTCCTGTGGGGCCCAGTGATGCAGTCTTACTGGTCACCTGAGCTGGTCACCAGGTATCACTTGTGTAATTGTGTGTGTCTTCCTGTTGTAGTTGATCCTTAATTACTATTTGCATGAAAGTGGAAGGATGCTGGTGCCACACTGGATTCAGTTAGTCTGTTGCTGGCAGCTTGGCATTAGCTAGATTTACCCTGGTGAGTCAGAGCCCATCCTTCAGAGCCTCCTTCCCTGTAAACATGACTTCCCTACTTATGTGCCCATGTTGTCAGCCTAGAACTATCAAAGATGTAAGCTGTCTGATCTCCACTGAGTCATTCTCAACTAGTTGGCTATTTTGTGCCTTTTCTGTTGTGAGTGCTCTCTAGCCACATTAATATATAATGTAAGAGTCTTCAGACTTTCCTCCTGCACAGTTCCATTCACATACATGTTTCCCATACTATCTCATTATCAATTGTCTAAGCTTCCTTCTTCTAGGCCCTTGACCAACCAGACAAAAAGTTTGACATGATCATGAGTTTAAGTTTATCTTTACCTAAGAATATTGTTCCCTATGCATAATTTGTGGTCAGGTGCACTGCCCAGAGCTCTGCACTTGGGAAGATTTTCCCTCATCATTGTCCTTCAGGACTACTCTGAGTAGAGCTGTAAAGCAGCAGCAGCTCAGTTTTTTGTTTTAACAAACGTGCTGAGCTAACCCATCTGTAAACTAGTATTGTCCTTCTTCTGTTAGTTGATTATAAATGACCTCCCCTCCAAGCAGTTATGTGTGTGAGCTGAGGGAACACCAGTGCACAGATGATAGGTAACATGAAGGTCTGTGCCCCGTGCTCATAATGCTACTTGTACTCCCTGGCTCTACTCATGTCCAATCCCAGGTATATCACTGTGTCTACCTGATTTTATGGGCAGCTGTGCTACATGGTTATTTGATATTCCATGGTTAGATGCTTTTCCTATATCAGTGCCCAGTAGTAAACCCAAAGCTTTGCTTTGTACATATTTTTTCCTTTGCTAAATATGGCATGGCTTTGCTTCTGTACTCTGGAGTCTACTTTTTTATTCTCCTACTGGAGCTTCCCACAAATTCCACAAAGTATTTTTTCCCCTTAAAGATACTTCTAGTACCATAGAGTCTACTGCATTATATGGCCCACACAGCAGAAATGCTTGCATCACAGTCTGGACTAACTCTGGGTTCCCTCAAAGCTGACATCTATCTATGCTACCAATGAGCAGTACTTCAACGGTGCTATAGACTGTGAACCCAAAGATATCTAACAAGCATTATGTTTCTTATTTAGTTGTAAGAGGTACAAAGTACATTAATTTATCCTTTGCTTGAGAGAACAAGGTCTGACCATGGGACCCGTACATGCTTTACTAATATTCATTAAATTTTCACAGGTCTTAACTTTCATCTTTTGTAATCTTCATATCTCACCAAAGCCTACAAAGCAATTGCTACTTCTTGTTAATCAGATTTACTAACATAATTTCATTGACATAATGTAATGTTCCTATTCAGACTGTCCAGGCCCTTTTGAGATATACAATTGGCAGGGTGGGCAATGAGGTATAGAGAATGGGTATAACCCTGGGATAAGACCATAAATATATACTCTTCCCTAGCCCATGTGGATGTGAACCCCCTCTGATCCTCCTTTCTGATGAAGATGGAGAAGAAAGCATCCAACACTCACCAGAAGATACATTGATGTGCTCTAGCTCAGATGCCACCTCTAGCACATGATCTATAATATATGTCTACCTTCAGGGCAAATGATGCCAATAATTAGTTAAGTTTGCAGTTTGCTTTCATTTCCTATGACCCATGAGGTTTTTGTAAAAGTCAGATAGATAAATTTAAATTACCAGATTATATTTATATTCTGTAGTATAATTTTTGTCCTTTATTTATTTAGATCTTCTCTTTGTCTTGATTAGTCTAACCTAAAGTTTGTCAGTTTTGTTTATCTTTTCAAAGAATCGATGTTTAGTTTAGACAATATTTTCTATTGTGCTTCCATTTTCATTTGTTTCAAGATATTTCCTGATTTCCCTTTTGATTTCTTTTTTGACCTATTGGTTGTTTAGGAGTGTGTTGCTTAATTTCCAGATATTTGTGAGTTTTCTAGCTTTCCTCCTGTTATTAATATCATCTAGTTTCATACCATTGTCATCAGAAAATACACTTGGTTATGATTTCACCCTTCCTAAATTTGCTGAAACTTGTTTTGTGACCTAGCATCTCATCTATCCTGGAGAACATTTCATGTATTCTTGAGAAGACCATATACTCTGCCAGTGTTGGATGGAATGTTCTGTACATATCTGCTAGGTCTCTTTGGTCTAAAATAAAATTTGAGTCCAAAATTTCCTATCAATTTTCTGTCTGGATGATCTATCCATTGTTGAAAAAGGGGCATTAGTGTTCCCTACTATAATTGTATTGTTGTCTATTTCTCACTTCAGATCCATTAATATTTGCTTAATATATTTAGGTGTTCCAATGTTAAGTGCATATTCATTTATTATTGTTATGTTTTCCTGGTGAATTAACCTCTTACTGTTATATATTAATTAATGCTCTTTGTCTCTTGTTACCACTTTTGGCTTAAAGTCTATTCTGTATTCATATGATATTAATATACCAACCCCTGCTCTTGATTGGTTTCCACTTGTGTAAAATGTCTTCCCATTCCTTCACCTTCAGCTTACGTGTCCTTAATGCTGAAGTGAGTCTCTTATGGCTAGCATACAGTTGAGTCTTGTTTATTTTATCCATCTCATACTCTGTCTTTTGATTGGATAATTCAATCGTTTTACAGTTAGAGTAATTATTGACAGATAAGTATTTATTAATGTTGTATTAATAATTGTTTTCTGACTGTTTTTTGCAGTTCCCTTGTTTCTTTCTTGCAGCCTTCCTTTGTGCATTGATGATTTGCTGTTGTGGTATGCTTTGATTCCCTTCTCTTCATCTTTTGTGACTGTAGCTTTATGCTTTGCGGTTACCATCAGGCTTACATGAAACATCTTATATATATGACAGTCTATTTTACACTGATAACAATTAACTTTACACATATAAACGCTACACTTTCACAAGCCTCCCGGCATTTTATGTTTTCAATGTCATAATTTACAACTTTCTGTATTATATATCCATTTACAATAGCTACAGCTTTTTAAAAATACTTTTGTCCTTTAAACTTTATACTAGGGTTAAGTAGTTAACACATCATCACATTACAGAATTAGGGAATTTTGAATCTGACTGTATACTTACCTGTATTAGTTTGTTGTATATTTTCACATGTTTTTATGTTACTAATTAAGTGTCCTTTCATTTCAGCTTGAAGACTCCTTTCAGCATTTCTTGTAAGGCAGGTTTAAGGAAGATGCATTCCCTTAGCTTGTGTTTACTATTAAAAGTCTTTACATCCATTATTTCTGAAATACAACTTCACTGGGTAAAGTATTCTTATCTGACTTTTTTTTCCCCAGCACTTGGAATCCAATTCTTTTCTGGCCTGCAAGGCCTTGTTGAGAAATCTGCTAATAGACTTAATGGAGGATTCCTTGCATGAGAGCTTTTATTTTTCCCCCTCTTTCTGCTTTTAATATCCTCTGTCTTTGATTTTAGACAGTTTTATTTTAATGTGTCTTAGTGAAGTTCATTTTGAATTAAAATTATGGTGGTCTATGAGCCTTATGGATATCTATATATCTCCCCAGGTTTTGGAAGTTCTCAGTTATTATTTCTTCAGATACACTTTCTACCATTTCTTTCTCTCTTCTCCTGCTGGGACTTCAATGATGCATAGCTTGTTTCTCTTAAAGTTGTTCCATAAATTCTGTAAGCTTTCTTCATTCCTCTTCACTGTTTCTTTGCTCCTTTTGCTTTTCCTCAATTTTTTTCTTGCTTGACTTCAAGTGATCTGTCTTTTAGATCAACGGTCTCCAACCTTTTTGGCACCAAGAACCAGTTTCATGGAAGACAATTTTTCCATGGACCAGAATGGGGAGGTGAGGGTAAGAGGTGGAGAATGTGCATGAGCCGTTCACAATAGGGTTTGTACTCCTTTGGGAATCTAATTCTATCACTGACCTGACAGGAAGCAGAGCCCAGGTAATAATGCGAGCAATGGGGAGTAACTATAAATACAGATGAAGCTTTGCTCACTTGCCTGCCACTCACCTCCTGCTGTGTGATCTGGTTCCTAACAGCCTGCAGACCAGTACTGATCCATGGCTCCAGGAGTTGGGGACCCTGTTCTAGATCACTGATTTTTTTTCTTCCACTTAATCAATTCTATTGTCAAAGTTCTTTATTAAATTCTTCAGTTTAGTCATTGTATTCTTCAGCTTCAAAATTTGTTTGATTATTTTTTATATTTTTTAATTTCTTATATTGTTATTGTATTGTTTTTCTGATGTTATTATAGTATTTTTGTCACTTGTAGTTCTCTGAGCATCATTAGATCAATTATTTTGAATTCTTTTTCAGAAAATTCTGATCTCCATTTCTTTGGGGCCAGGTACTGCAGATTTACTGTGTTTTTTGGTAGAGTCATGTTTCTGTGATTCTTCATGATTCCTATAGCTTTATACGGATATATGCACATTTGAAAAGTCAATCACCTCTTCCAGACTTTATAGATTGACTTTGAAACCTTTCAGCCATAGGTGGTTATGCTGCAGTATTCTGTGACGTTGGGTCTAATGATGCAGTGTACCAAGAAAGGGACCTGTGATGGTACCAGGTCAAAGGTGATGTGATGATATCTCTTAGCTTGAGGCTGCTGGAATCCACAGCATTGACAATGGTGAGGACCTGGGCAAGCCCTGTGTAGGAAAATAATATCACATTGGGAGATGGGATGATGCCAGAAAAATGAAACTGTCTTCCTTTTCTTCTTCTTTAATTATTTTCATTTTTTTTATATTACTATATTGCTAAAATTTCTTAGGTGGACTGCAGAGCTCTCCCAGAGTTGTTTTTGTTCATGGAGTTGTTGCTGTGTAAGTGTTGATCTCTGTGAGGAGGCAGGAAGGCTGGAGTGTCCTATGTCATCATTTTGAGGATGTTCTCCCTGTATTATCTTTATTAAATGTATCACTTTTGCTCAACAGCATCCATTCAACTTCTTAGGAGTAATAGTTATTGTTTCCATCATTACTTCCTAAATGCCAGAGATATTGCACTAGCTAGTACATAACCTTCCACTGGTATCCCATTTCTGTTCACCACAGGTGAGAGTTTTAATAATTGCTCCAATACCACTTACCCAGGACTGACAACACCCCACGTACTACTAAGGATGGAGACCTCACTGTCAGCCAACAGTGAGTAATCTAGCTTCCAAATCCCACTCTAGACTCTCATTTCTAGGACCATTCATGTCACTAACAATATTCAGTTGGATTCCCAGGAAGCAGACTCTGAACTGAAATTTGCATGCAAAATCGTTATTGGGTTGACTCTCAGGAGATACACCTGTAATGAAATGAAGAAAGCAGGAATGCAGGAGAGAAAGATTAAACATAACTGTAGTTGTAGCTGAGGCCTTAGCTGTACCTTTAGGTGTTCCAGCACTGAGATGGCCCTTTTGTAGTTGTCCCAAATGTAGGCAAGGTGGCCAGGCTTGTTAACCTCTACAATGGCCAAGCATTAGCCATAGTCTGCCTTCCTGAGAGGGCAAGGACAATTCCCAGTGAGTGAATGCAGGATAAAGGGTATAACAGAATTCTGTACTTATTTTTTTTTTCTTTACTGAGTATCTAAAATTATTTTAATATAAAAATAGAAATAAAATAAGTTGAAAGAAGAAATAAATAAGTGAGAGAATAAGCGATGAGTTTGTATGCGCCATTAAAGAAGACATAAAAAAAGGTTCAAGAAAATGGGCATATATAAGGAATCAAAAGAGTTGATGTAGTAAATACATTGATTTAGTCCTCAAACATTATTAATAAGTAGTTTTAATGGCTGAAGGATGGTTGAAGCCAATTTTTATTGGGTTATAAAAGAAAACAAGGTAAATTTTTTTATTATCTCTTTTGTTGTTAGACTTATTGGGGTGACATTGGTTAGCAAGAATCACATAGGTTTCAGGTGTATAATTCTATAGTGCATTTTCTATTTGTTTCATTATATGTTCACCATCCAGTGTGAGTTCTCTTACCATCACCATATGGCATTTTTCTTTTGGAAACTATATTCTCTTTTGGGGAACTATATATGTAAGAGAAAAAGAGAAGGTACATAATTAAATTAAATATTGTGTACAGGCATAAATGAGTTCTAAAATACAGTGAAGTAAGGGAAATTATCAGTAACCCTACTATTTAATATAAAGTATATAATTTTAATGTTTAGCTTTAAAATTCATTTTTCATTTATTTTCTGATATAAATATATCTCTTGTAATAAAACAGAATTAAAAAGAAAATTTGAATTCTGTCTATATAAATTTGACAAAAAATTTTATATCTAATCTGTTTTTTAATTTCTCCAATTAAGCTAATTATAACAATAACTTTATAGTAATAATTAAAATAATAGCTAATATTTATTGAGAACTTGTTATGTGTTAGCACTGTGCTAAATATTTTAATTGCATTGTTTGAGAGAAATTAAGAAACCTGCACAATAAAAGAGACATAAAAGAATAAACAATTACTTTAAAACTGGTTTGCCTTATAAAGAGAAAAGGCACCTCTGTAGCCACTCAAGTGAGTGGGAGATTATAATAAGAACCTCGTTTGAAAGTATAAATCACATTTAGTAACAAGAGATCTTTTAAAGACCCATGTCCTCTGGAAGGCTGATTTTTTTCCTTTGTTAATTGTGGCTTTCCCTTTTAGAGAGGCTGTGCAGGAAATCTGCACTCATGAAATTTCTGTTTTTTGGTCCACCTACTACAAATAGTGCCTTAGGAAAACAGCCATTTCCTGATATGGGAAGGTATATGTCAAATAGTGTGCCTATATTCCAAGTTAGATGGTGCATTTGAAATTCACTCTGAGGTGCTCTCGGTGCATTTCTAGCCCTCCGAGTGACAAAAACGAAAATACAAGGAGAAAACAGTGCAGATAGGTAAGAATTATAGTACAGTGAGTTTTTTCAATATTAGCTAATATTTCTCTTGAGTAATGCTAAGTAAACCAGTATTTGGGATGTGTAATTCTGGAATTATATTCCTATCTTGCTGTATTCCTTGAGAATAAAAAGAGCTTTCAACTCCTGGAGTAAGATAAAGAAGCAATTTTCGTACAACCCATATTGCATTGTTGCTGCCTAGTCAGATGACAAAAATAAGAAAGAGTCTCTCTTCATTGGAAGTGAGCCATTTCAAAGAAGCCACTGACTAGTGTGGGGTTAAAGGCAAACTGAAAGACAACGGATGCTATGAGTTTTAGAATCCAAAAGGGAAACAGGTTAGGAGGGACATGATTCTGCAGCAATCAGAGGGATAGCTTTTACAGAAGTATTGGTAAGCAGAGCATGAACTGAAGGATGACAGCTTGTTCTATCCTACCTGTATTATATTTCTAAGGTTCCCATAACAAATTACCACAAACTGGGTGGCTTAAAACACAAATGTGTGCTCTTACCGTTCTGTAGATTGGAAGTCTAATGTGTCCCACTGGGCTAAAATCAAGGTTTTGGAGGCTCTAGTGGAGAGATCTATTCTTTGGCTCAGATCCTTTTTTTAGTTTCTAAAAGATGACCTGGGCTGGTGCCCTCTTCCTCTAACTTTAAAGCTTGCAATGATTCACCTTTAAGCCTGTACCCCTCAACCTGCTACCATCATCACATGTATTTCTCTGACCACAGCCAGGAGCTTCTCTGATTTTAGGACCCAGGTGATGACCTTGGATCCACCCCAGGTAACCCAAATAATTTCCACATCTCACCATTCAAGCAAAGTCCCTTTGCCATGAAGACAATATACTTACAGGTTCCAAGGATTAGGACATGGACATCTTTGAAGAATATCATTCTGCCTACCACATCACCTAATATAATATAAGGAGTTTATGGTGGGAATGAAGTGAGACAATTATATCTTAAAACAACTAATTATGGTGACTTCATTTTAATTACATTTGAACTGAAATATTTTTTAGTGGTTAGGGTTCATGCAATATATCTCCGTGGCAGTGTATTATCTAGATCCATCTGCCCATTGAGGGATCTTCTAAGTTTCTCCTATAAATGGGCTACTCTTGGAAAGTGAGCAGAGTGAGGGCTGTATCAACAAGGAGGAAAGATAGGGTTCCTTAGGAGAATGTTTGATACTTTGGATAATTTTAGAAGAAGCCAACCAGCATAAGACACTGCTCATGGTGTGCACTGAGAGGGCTAGGGAAGCTGAGGAATCTTTGAGCAGGCCTGAGGTAGAGAAAAAGGCAAGGGAGGTGAAGGATGAGAAAGCTGGTGGATTTTTAAGACAAGTATGTCCCAAGATCCAGGACTCTGAGAGTTCTGAAGTAATAAATTCTCTAAGATGAGGGTACCTCCTATGATAGTTGATATGCCATTTGCAAACAGAGCAAAGTATACCCACATTCTTTTATGCTAAACACTTTTACAAGCTAGTCTCCTAATGAAAGAAAAATTGGGGGCTGACTTGAGGAGTCACTTTGCCAGAGATAAGGTTTCTGGGTGGGAGTCAAGGCCCACTGAGAAAATGCCAACCCTTGATGTTTGGGCAACTGGTTTCTTGTTTGTGGTGCCTAGCTGACAATAGGAATGAAAGCCAGGAATCATTTTGCTTAGGGCAAGACTGGAAGAGAGCCAAACAGATACTATTCAACTGAGTTGGACCATGGGAAGTGTGATTCTGTGATTGACATTCAGAATGCAGAGTATATTCAGAGCCTGCAAGCCTATCTGAGGCTGGTGTTCCTGGGCATTTACGTAATTTTTTCCATGCTGAGATCTCACAACTCTACCACAGTGGTGAGTATGAGGAAACTGAGAAAGACAAAGAAAACCAGATCATAAGGATAGGCAAATGAGCTAACCACAGGGAAGAGAGCCTGACTGCCCACAGATTGTGTCCTCTGAGCTCCAGGCTCCTCCCAGGTAAGAGGCACCGGGGAATTATGTTCTTCTGATGGCACAAATCACAGGGAGGAACCATAGTAGGATGCAGGGAGAGTATCAGAATAAAGCAGGTAACCGGGAAGGATAGGGCCAGATCCACCTAACTTGGCTCGTTCCTGCCAAATTCCCTTAGAGTCCCTGGTATAAGGCATGAGAGGTAGAGGAACTGGGATTGCTAAAGGGTTAGGCAGCAGCTTGGAATGGAAAGAACCTGAGTGGGGAAGCAGTAGATAGTGCAATCAGTGTTCCTTTCACCTCTGGCTAAGGATTTTGGGTGCAGTCCACTGACTCTCCCACACTCTATAACATCAGAAGAATATCACTTGCCTACCTGCCCCATGGGAATGCTATCAGCTTCAACCAGCTCCCCAGGTTTATAATCACCACATTGCAAACCTAGGTCCTCACCATTAAATATAGTTGCAGAAAGGTCAGTGAGTCCCAATTTCTTTCCTGACTGTATCCTTCCCCGTGCCTCAACCTTAAGTATACACATGCACATACACATACATACCACTTGCACAGAGTTTAACTATGGCATGCAGTTTACCTAAGTTTGACTATTTCAATGCATTTTATAAAACTGAAGAATGAAAACATGTCTAGTTGTGATTGCTAAATTAACATGTACATGGATATAAACTAAGAAGGATGTTTTACAAAATAAGAATGTAGTCAGAAGTAAATACTTGGGGCAGGCACAACAAAAAAATTAGTGCCTAAAGTTTATTTTAATTAAATATATGTAGCTCATTTCCAACTGGCAAAACATGCTACAACTAAAGAGATGAGAGATAAAGCATGACTTCTACTGGAATTGTATGACACCCACAAAATCTGTTTCCTATATACTCTCTACTTTTCATTCTTCACATGTGGAAATGAATTGTCTACATATAAAAGTGTTTAAAATGTTCATCATTTGAATTACTAGCACTTTTCCTTTTCAGAAGAGTCTCCATTGCTCCTTCATGCTGGGTTTTGGACTGAAAGTTTTGTTTTGCTTTTTTTCTTAGAGCCAAATAATACCAAAAAGGTAATGTTTTCAATAGTGAAATTAACAAAAATTTAAATGAATATATATTGAGGTAGTCCTAAACCCTGATAGGAAGAGTATAAATGGGTCTAATCTTCTGGAAAGTAACCTAAAATATCCATAAAAAGCCTTAAACTCTCCATGTCTCCTAACATATTACTCTGCTTTTAAGAAAGTTGGAAAAATGCATGTGAATAATGCATTACATAGTCATAGGCTGCAATACTAACCACTTTATTAAAATGATGAATTAGACCTATATTTATTCCAAGAGAATTGTGTCTATAATAGTTTAATAACTGAGATTAACAAAATTTAAATACTATAAATACTAAACTCCTTATACTATAGCTGTATGTGTATATTTACCTTTATAAGTACATCTCATTTGTGTATATAAGTATAATAAAAGCAAACTGGAAAGATAAAAAATAATCCCACTAAGAGTGTACTGAAATTGCAGAATATTCCACTTATTTTGAGTATTTTCATTATCTGATATTTGAATGTTTATTAAACTTATAATTAGAAAAATAAAGCTATTTTTATTTGAATCACTCAATGTTGAAAATTCAGAAAATAAAAAAATAAAAATTACCACTAGGGGGCCAAATTAGAGATAAAATCTGTGTAGAGGATTCTAAGATGTTGGAATAGGTAAAAGCTGAGCCTGCTGCCTCCAATTACATTAAAATTACAACTAAATTATAAAACAGTTAACCACAAGAACCATCTGTAGACTAGCTGAACAGAACCCCTGTGGCTAGGACCATAAAGAGCAGGCCACATCAAGACTGGTGGGAGAGGCAGAGATGTAAAACAGGCTGATACCACGTCCATGGGTAGTGGTTAAACATTGGAAGGGATGTCTTGGCTGCAGAAGTCTCCCCAGAGGAGTGAGAGGTCCCAGCTGCACTCTGGGCTTCCCAGCCCAATGGTCGAGTGCCAGGAGGAGGAGTTCCCACGACATCTGGCTATGAAAATCAGTGAGAATTCTGTCTGTCCTGGTGAGACACAGGGTGGATGGAAACCTAGATGTCCTCTTAAAAGGCCCATGCACAGATTCACTCGTTCTCAGTCACTCACTCTTGGGCTCCAGTAGAAGGGCAGGAACTCGAAATGTGCCAGGGACATACAGGGTGGAAATGAGTTGTGTGGCTTCAAGATGAGGGCTAGAGGGGCAGTGTCCATTATCCCTATGTGGAGCTCACCTCATGTGTGGCCTATAGGTGGGCACCATCCTCCCTATGTGATGCCTTCCCCTACATGGCTAAATCTGAGGTCACATGGCCTGGTGAAATCCACATGCCCCACCACATGACTCCTTGGAAGCCCACGTCTCGCAGCTTATGTAGCATCATCCAGGGGAACTCTCAGTACCTGGGTAGCCAGCCCTGACCCTAACACTGCGAGGGTCTTCCATCAGCAGAGGGTGCACAATGGCTATTTGGCCACCTGGGATATATTTGAGGGTGGGATGTCAGCCCCAGTTAATACTACAGCCTTTTTTGGACAGGTCTTGGGAATCTGGGGGCCTGAGGTGAGTGGTGACTGCTCTTGGCATTCTCTGGGCATTTTGTGAAGTAGCCACAGACTTGGCACTGGCACAGGAACTGAACCTACATTAATCTCATGAACACCACCTTTCACGTAATTCCGTGGGACCCCACCCCACCCAACTTGCATAGCACCACCAGAGTCACTTCCAGCACTGAGGCAAATAGCTTGGCCCCATTCAACTAAAAAGTCTCTTTCAATGACTGAGCCTTACAGGCAGCCAGCAGTTGGCAACAGGCCTATAAATGCCCTGTACATTTTGTTAAGCTGCCCCAGGCCTAATACCGATGATAGTCAGTCTCAGTTCTCAATGTGCCCACCTTCACATGCCTCTAGATCTAGCACAAGCAGGGACCAACCAGCTTTGCAGTTCCTACAAGGTAGCCCCAGGCTGAACACAGGCAATAGCTGAAGTTGGCCTACGTGGGAGTCCCTTTAAAGAGGCACAAGAAACAACATACCCAGAGGCCACTTTCAGAACACAACAGAACATCACCTGATTAACTCCACAAGTGGCACACCCAAAAGGTGGCCTCAACAGGCAAAGGAGCCTGCTGGGGTGAATTCCCCACTGAGGGGTTAGCCCCCACACAGCCATCCATACACTGTGGGCACATCCAATCACCACAGTCAGTCAGCTTGAGAGTCAATCTCATGCACTGACATGCCAAAAGAAGTCAAAACTCAACTACATCAGAATAACACACACAAAACACTCAAGGAACAATCTTGGAGCACATGGTGCAGGTAATAAGGGAGACTGCACCACAGGGCCCACAGAAAACTTACTACAAAAGGCCACCGGCAATAACTGAGAGACCTAAGAAATCAACCTAATACATAGAAATGAAGAGAGGCAAACAAAATGAAGCAAGAAAGAAACATGTCTCAAATAAAAGAACAGGAAAAAACTCCAGAAAAAGAACTAAATGAAATGAAGGTAACCAACCTACCAGAAACATACTTCAAAACACTGGTTATAAGAATACTTAAAACAAAACAAAGAAACAAAAAAACTAAACTATCAATCAATAAAGAAATAAAAGAAATTCAGTGAAAATTTCAACAAAGAGTAATAATTAAATAGAACTAGTTGGAAATAAAGAATACAATAATTGAAATGAAAAATACACTAGAAGGAAACGACAGTAGATTAGATGAAGTAAAAAATGAATCAGCGATTTGGAAAATAAGATAGCAGAAAGCACCCAGGCAGAACAACAAAAAGGAAAAAGAATTAAATAAATGAATACAGTTTAAGGGAACTCTGGGACAACATCAAACGTAACAACATTAACATTATAAGGGTACCAGGAGCAGAAGAGAGGGAGCAAGAGATCAAGAACATATTTGAGGAAATAATCACTGAAATCTTCCCTAACCAGGTGAAAGAAATAAACATACAAGACTAGGCAGTGCAAAAAGTCCCAAACAAGATGAGCCCAAAGAGGTCCACATAAACACATCTAGCTTCTGCACAGCAAAAGAAACCATCAACAAGGCAAAGAGACTGCCAACTGAATGGGAGAAAATATTTGCCAATAATGCATCAGATAAGGGTCTAATATCTAAAATATATAAAGAACTAATAAGACTTAACAACAAAAAAACAAACAACCCAATTGAAAAGTGGGCAGAAGAACTAAACAGACACTTCTCCCATGAAGAAATACAAATGGCCAGCAGACATATGAAAAAATGCTCATCCTCATTAGCTATCAGGGAAATGCAAATCAAAA